>PITA01004194.1:0-79450 GCA_004023965.1 Spilogale gracilis
GGGCGCCCACACGCTCGGGGGGAGCCCACACGCCCCGGGGGACCCAAACGCGCGGGGGGAGCCCACACGCTCGGGGGGACCCAAGCGCCCGGGGGGAGCCCACACGCACGGGGGCTGCCCACACGCACGGGGGACGCTCACGTTCGGGGGCTGCCCACACGCACGGGGGCGCCCACACGCACGGGGGCTGCCCACACGCACGGGGGCTGCCCACACGCACGGGGGCTGCCCACACGCACGGGGGCTGCCCACACGCTCGGGGGCTGCCCACACGCTCGGGGGCGCCCACACGCACGGGGGCGCCCACACGCACGGGGGCGCCCACACGCACGGGGGCGCCCACACGCACGGGGGAAAATGTTGTAGTTTTAAAAGAACAAGTGTAACCCATAACTTCTAATGAGTAAAGGACATAAAAGAATACTCACAGGTATGGAGGCATTCGGTCACTGTAGTTGGCTTGATCAGGTACCCTTTACAGATGTAGCAGGTGATGTAAGGATTGAAATCTTTGACCAAGTGTTTCCTTTGGGTAGCCATTCGTGGTTAGGTAGGACTGGCTTTAGTAGTTCAGGCAAAGAGGGGTAGTAAGTAGACGTAGTCTGATCTCAAGAGCTGGTGTGGAATTCCCAACTGGATGTCCTGAGTCATGAGAACTAACATCCAGATTTATCATGAGATCGCTGGTCATCACTCCTTTTGGTGGTTCTGCTTTCCCATATCTGTATCCACAGTAATTTTAAAAAGATAAGAGAAAAAAGTGTTAAATCCCTCATACTATATTAATAACATATTAGCAGCAAGTATTATACGCTCCTAGTTGGGTGAATCAGTCAACAGAACATGTCTCTTACTGTCACATTAATTTGTAGTCCTGGTACGATTTAATTCAGGATAATGACAAATATATCCAGTGCTGGAGCCTTAACTATCACCTCTATAAAAATGACACCAAAAATGATTAACTCCAGTTTTGATATCTTTATCTCTTCAGTAATAATGCATTTTAGCTATCTGCTCGACTGCTTTATTAGGAGTTCTTGCCAATACAAGTTTAAAGATTCAAGATTGAAGTCACTGTCCTCCCTACCAATATTCTTCCTATTTCCATTTTGTACCCCACATCTATTGTGAAATCAAATTGAGGTCCTTTTTCATTCCATCCATAGCCACCCTACTTAAACATTACCTCTCCACCCGCAGTCCATCTTACATTCTACCAGCTTTATTTTACTCTATCACATTTGGGTTCTCTTCTCAGAGACTGCCAGTGTCTCCTTTTTACAAAAAGAAAGACATTTAAATTCCTTGGCTTTCCATATTAAGACCTTCCACAGGCTGGCCTTAGCATACCCTTCAACACTTTCCTTTAAGCAAACTGAAAGGATCACTCTCTCACAGTCGGTTCTGCAGGCTCTGTAAACCCTCTGTCCAACAAACACTTCCCTTCCTCTCTTCAGTCTAAATCCTACCTATATATCCTTTGAAACCCTTCTCCAAAGTTATCCTCAGTGTACTCTCAAGTTTAATCCTTACTTCTCTTTTGTAGCATTTTCCTTTTGATTTATAGTTACATTCAGTCTTTATATCCTCTATTAGACTACAGAATCTTTGATAGAAACCAATCACATTTAGTAAATGCATAACCTGGGCAACGTTACTTATCCTAAATCTCAGTTTTTTCAAAACTGTAAAATAAAAATAAGAGTGCCAGCCCCCTAGAGTGGTGAGGATTAAATGAGACCATATACATAAAGCTAGCACACTAAAAGCTAAAGGTCATTATTTTCCCCCCAGAAATGTTTAGTATTGTTGGCTGGTAGATGGGGTTGTTAAAGAAAAAATAAAGTTTAAAAGGTTTCTTAGGAACAACTGTGTTCTCTGAGAAAACGCAGCATGAAAGAAGATACTGACTTCCTAAGTTAATCCTATAAACAGGAACTTTTCTCCTATTTTAGCTGTTAACCCACAAGTAGGTATAATGCAACCGGGGAGGCAAAAGGCATCATTCCACGGACATATCGCCATTAAGAATGTGCACGGAATAGGTTCTGCGTGGTATCATCCTACCCACTCAGGAAAGTTGTGGCGAGGGTGTAACACAAAGGGAGCATAAATAACAGCCAAGCGGGTCTGGGTTCTGGTCCTTAGCCCTGTATGACCTTCAGTAAGGCATTTAATATCCGTGCCTGGGTCTCAGCTTCTCCACTACACATAGGACTAACGGCCCTGCCTCTTCCACAGGTTTGCCAGGAAGCTCCAGAGTTCAGAGTCTTTTGAAAGAGGAAATGCACGGTCCCGACCTCTAGAGGCATGAAGAGAGTTAAGTCACAGAGTTCTGTCACCGAGACAATTAAAAGAAGCAAGCACTTGCAGTGACGGGGCGACACGGAACTTTTCCGTGTCCTCTGGCGGGACCCGGCGGCACGGCCCTGGGCGGTCCAAGCACTGGTCCGCCCCGCCCGCCCGGCAGGTGCGCGGGCCCGAGTCCGGGGGCCGCGCCGCTGGGGCCCGGCCGGCGCTACGGGGGGGGGGGGGGGGGGAGAAGCGCTGCCTCTCCCCCGGCCGAGGGCCAACAGCCGGCTGCTCCGCGCCCGAGGGCAGGACGCGGCTCCAAAGCCCCCGGAGCCCCGCTGGCCAACCCAGTCCCCGGCACCAAGGGGATCTCCCCGCTCCAGGCAAGGCCGGGCGCGGCAGGTGCCCGGAGGTGCCGCTCCAGCCCCGAGCGCAAACTTGCCTAGGGAGCTCAGGGGCGGCCAGGTCCGCCCCGCCGCCTCTCCAACCCGCCCGGTACCTACCCCGCGGCCGCCGCCGCCACGGCCGCTCCTCGCCTGCCAGCGCGCCGGCCTCAGAGGGAAGGAAAGTGAAAGAGAAACAGCGCGGGCCGTGGCCTGGCCGGTCCCCGCGCCCCGTCCGCCCTCCCCCTGCAGGCGGGAGCGCGCCGGCTCCGCGGGGCCACTCCGCTCGGGCCCGATAGGGCGCGGCGGGCCTCGGGGCCCAGGGCCGGTGCCGCCTCCAAAGGCAACTCCACCCCCTTTCAACCGCCGGCGCCGCCGGCCGGCCACGCCCAGGCCACGCCCCCGGCGCCACGCCCGCAGGCCACGCCCGCCCGCCCGCCCGCGCTCCTCGCAGGTGCCTTGGCCTCTCCCTCCCCCCGCCCTGCTGCCGCGCCTTCAGTGCGACAGACACGTAGCCTTGCCCAAATTTTATCTGGGTTCTTCTCACCACCACCCCTCCCGGTTGTTTTCATCATAACAATGTCTGGTACATTTTCCCTGGTGAGTTTAAAAGCAACGGTCAGCGTTGATAAGGAGTTACCCTGCGAAACTGTCAAATCAGCTGCGTCTTCCCCAAGCCAGTCCCACTTGGGCGCAGCTGGGATTAAGACATTCCTTGATTTGCACCTTATGTAAAAATCACTAACGGACTTGCTGCTGTCTGATGGGAATCATTGACACCTGTAAGCAAGCAAGAGCCTTGGGTGGGGTGGGAGTATTAGCAGAAAGGTAAAGAGTTACTGCTATTTGCAAGGTTCAAAATAAACGCCCTAGTTCTCTTTCTAGTGGCTTTGAGATCTACAAGAGACCATTCACTGCTAAAGATTTATTCAAAAGCATGCACTAAAGGATTCCTTAACGCCATTCAATCCTACTCTACTGTATTTCAAAAACTTACAAATTTCTACCACAACCTCTATTTTGCTGAACATTAAATTAGACCTGGTTCTTTGCTTCTTAGAAGACTGCAATCAAGTAATCCTAGAGTGGCAAGCAAATCAGTGTGGTCTCCACCCATAAAACAAAAGTTAAAACAAACACCCCAAAGGGAATCAGTAAAGGGTGGTTTCAGTTTATGTATTAGAGGAAAAGGTGTTGTAATTACATCATCTTTGCTTCGAAGAAGTGAGACTGGTGGGGGCTGGGGAACTGACAGTACTGCGGTCAGGGTAGGGGATCAATGCAAAGTATTTGTTTTATCTCCTATTGACAGGAGTCATCATCCTTATAACCAGAGGAATAGATTGTGGAGATGGTTCCAGTGGTAAACCAACAAACCCCAAAACCACTGGTTTTAGCAACCATACAGATGCTCCAAGTTCTATTTCAAATGTGAATACATCAAAGAAGTAGAGAAAGATGGCTTTAAAAAATATCCAATTAATAATTAAACTTATGTAGAGGGGGCATAAGATTTAAAAAATACCACTGCTAGTACCATAGCAGGGGCAATACATTTTCTCAAACAGCTTTCAAGGGCCGCATTTTTATAGTTCTTATAAGAACCATTTTGCAAAAGCATTCATGCCAATTTCTAAGCTAGGATCAACTTTAATAAGTCAAGCAATTACAATGAGCACAGAAAACAAGTTGGGTTAAATGACTTTATAGGTGAAGGGTACTTTCTGATCTTTCATCTCAGAGACAAAACAGATCAATATGTGAAATTCACCCTTTTCAAGCAATGGAACACACTACTGTATATGCTATTATAAGTTGGTATTTTCCTATTTTGCATCTGAACCTATTTTAAATATATTTTTAAAGAGTAACACTTAACAAAGGTCCAAAGGGGGCTTAAATGTGATTGGTGATTGATAGTAAATGGGGTTAATCAGCATTCCGTGAGGAAATGAGCTTGAGGGTGGATATTAGGAAGGCTTTCGCTAGAAATGAAAGGAGGGGTGAATATGCTAGCGCAAGACCTGAAGATAGGTGAAGAGGATGGCGTTGCCATACCCAAAGTGCAAATGGTGGACTTGGAGGTGGGAGAGAGAAATACAACCTTTGCAAGAAAATCTGCACCCTGTGTCCCTGGAGGTGGCACAATCTGTAGTAAAATGTTCAGTGCTTTCTCCTTTTCCCTCTTCAGCAACCTCCCCACCTGGGAATGCTTTCCAGTAACTCAATTCTCAGTCCTTTGGTTCTGGCGGTGGGGCTGGAATCACCACAGAAGCCTCAATATGAGGTGGCTCTGATAACAAATCTCGAGTACTGGTGGGGCCCTCAAATAAACAAAGGCCTGGAAGCAATTGGATATACAGGACTGGGGGGAAAAGGCAGATAAAAGAATCAGCGGTGGGATTCCCTTATCATGAATCTACTTCAGCCTTCTCATTTTACAAATGTAGAAACCAAGATCCTGAAAAGTGGCAAGTTCATAATCAAAGACCTGCTTTTGGTAAAGCCAACACCAAAACAAAGGTACCAGTTCCATATCATTTACATTTCTCAAGGGAACGCCTTAAGTCCAAGATTTTAAGGGAGGCTGGATAAGAAGCAAGTTAACTTGAATGCAAGTTGGTGCAGCCGCTTTGGAAAACAGGGTGGCGATTCCTTAAAAAATTAAAAATAGAACTACCCTATGACCCTGCAATTGCACTACTGGGCATTTACCCCAAAGATACAGATGTAGTGAAAAGAAGGGCCATATGTACCACAATGTTCATTGCAGCAATGGCCACAATCGCCAAACTGTGGAAAGAGCCAAGGTACCCTCAATAGATGAATGGATAAAGAAGAGGTGGTACATATATACAAGGGAATACTACGCCTTCATCAGAAAGGATGAATATCCAACTTTTGTCGCAACATGGACTGGACTGGAAGAGATTATGCTGAGTGAAATAAGCCAAGTTGAAAAAGTCAAGTATCACATGGTTTCACTTACTTGTGGTGCATAGGGGTAATACAGAAAACAGTAGGAGACTGAAAGTAAATGGGAAGTAGGGTAATTCAGGGAGAGAAATGAAACATGAGAGACTTTGGACACAGAAACAAACTGAGGGACTAGGAGGGAGGGAGTGGAGGATGGGAGAGCCTGGTGGTGGGTACTGAGGGCACCTATTGCATGGAACACTGGGTGTGGGTCATGGGCAATCAATCTTGGAATACTGAAAAAAATAAAATAAATTTAAAGCTAAAAAAAAGAAAATAAGGAACAAAGGGAGAGAAGCATGGATGAAGGGAGAGAGGGAAATAACTGTCTATATGGTATTGAGGAGGGAACTGCCACTGGTTTGTTCCTACCAAAGAAGCATAATCCCAAAGCAATAACTTGTTTCATCTGATCATTGATCCAGACTCTTCTAGGGAACCACATATATGGCTCTTGATAACCCTTCAAACTACTTGGAGCTGTCTGTATATCATAATCATTTTTATTACTTTATATCTTTATTTATATCTATATTTTTATTTCAGTTAAGGCTGAGTAATGGATGGATAATTCTACACTGAAAAGTTCACATCCTGTCTTTGGCTAATACATTATCAATGAACTGATGTTTAATAGCATAATGTTTAAAAATAGGGTTAGACCTTTACATTTCCCCTGGGATACTAGATGAGATGGCTTTTTCATTATTGTAAATTATTTTATATACCTCAATATGCTACTTTATCTTTTTATATAGAATACCTCTAACATAAAACTATCTTCTGTAATCTAAAAGTCTTCTTACAGAGATTTTAGAAAATATAAAAATTTAGAGCATTCCCCTAGGCCCAAATGTATTTATTTTATAGCTATGGATATTATAGCTCAAAATCTATGACTACCTAAAGCCAGTGATGGAGGTATGAGAAGGGAACAGAACTGAAGGACCTCCAATCACCTTCAGCCAGGTCTCTTTTTCTCTTAATACTCCCCTCCCCTGTAATCAATAATTCTCAAGGACTCTTTCTACTAAAAGCCTCTTGAATCCCTCCACTTAACCTACCCTGGTTGAGATTACTATCATCTCCACCCTCCATTACTTCAATGAATTCTTAGCTATAGCTCTTTTTTTTTTTTTTTTAAGATTTTATTTGAGAGAGAGATCACAAGTAGGCAAAGAGGCAGGCAGAGAAAGAGGCTGGAAGGAGGCTCCCTGCTGAGCAGAGAGCCTTGGGGCTTGATCCCAGAACCCTGGGATCAAGATCTGAGCCAAAGGCAGAGGTTTAACCCTCTGAGCCACCCAGGCGCCCCTTAGCTACAGCTTTTACTGTCCAACCATTCCCCCACAGCACAGCCAGAGGACTCTAACTATAAATTGGATCATGCCGTTCCCCAGCCTAAAAACACCTGCTTTTAAGCTAATGCTCAAACACTTAATACGCCCATTCCAGATCCCTACCATATCCACAGCCTCTCCCATGAACTCTACGCTGTAGCCCTAATGAACTATTTTACCTTCTAATTAGAGAGATGGGTCTCCTTTCTTTCAAATGAGCATCCTGTCCCTATTCTTTTACCCTTCCCCACCCCTGCTAAATCTGGTCAACCCTTGTTTATCCTTCAGGTATCAGACGGTATCAAAAGCTACCTTCACAGACACCTTGACGTTGAGTTTCTTTGACATACAAATACCACATACATACATAACAACTTATTCTCTCAAGTCCCACATCACACTGTCTTGAATTAACTGGTTAACCTCCTTCTAGAGTGTGTAAGTCCAGGGGACCCACTGCTTGATTGTGCCTCACTAGTAGAATGGATGGCAAAATGGTAAGCATTCAGATTAATACTGGCTGAGAAGCTGAATATTTGCATGCACTCTAAGACACATTCTGTGTATTCTTTCTCTGGTTTCTTCTGGAGGGATCTTTCCAAAGGCATAATCCCTGCCATCTAGGACTACTAATTAAATTCACAACAGGGAATGGAGACTTATCCACAAGAAACAATTCTGGAGGAATACACCAAATTTATTAATAAAGTCTTAAATGATGAAAACTCCAGCTGAAAGAAGGAGTGCTATTGATGGTCAGGAAATTAATTCTACATGCTTAAGACTCTGCCAATAATAAAGACTGCAAGGCAAAATACTAAAAGCTATGGATTTGAAAAATAAATGGGAATTTCAGAAAAAAAGAGAAATTAACAATATACCTAAAAGTGAGTACAAATAAATAGCGTTAGGTATAGGGACAAGATTAGTCTATGAAAGACTGTGGAACTAGCTAAATAAATATTTTAAAGTGCCTTAAATACATTATGCTAAAAAGACAGACTAACAAAACTTGTTTTTTTTCCCCCTTCTTTTGAGAGGCAGAAAAATCTAGCTGTATTTTCTTTACTGTGATTTCAACAGTTGGCTGGAGCAAGTTCCACTTATATTGGAAGAACAGAGAATGTAACCAAAATAGGTACAGAGTATAAGGAAAAACTGCATTTACTCCAATCAAGGCTATGGGATACTTTTAAAACATCATGACAAAATCACAACTGTAATTTTGGGAGGTCAGATTAAATCCTTCAGGATCACCAATGGACACATGACTGATGCAAAAACTAAGAAGAGTCCATCAAATCTGAAAGTAGATGATTCTAAGTTAGGAGTGATTATAGAAAAGTTAGGGGGAAAAGCCCTACCAAAAAAAAAGATATGAAATTCAAATGGGACAAAAGCAATATAAAAATTTAGTGACATAAACATTCAAATACCGGAGGAAACTAGGCACATGATTTGAAAAAGTCCTCGTTTTACAGGTAGCTGTGGTTTAGAGGAAGGAACACTGGACCTAGGAAGAGAACCTGGTTAGTTAGGGCAAACCACTTAACCTCTCTTGGCTTCACTTTCTTATTATAAAAACTGAGATTAATGTTACCTTAATCACTAGTCTTTTCTTTCTATTTTTGTGTGTCATTATGAGGAGCATATAGAAGATTAAATAAAATGATAAGTGTTTTTTTTTAATTATAAACTGTAAAGGACTGTAAAAATAGAAGGTATAAGTGGCAATCCTGTAGAGGACCAGCAGTTGAATAGTACCTGGTAATCCTGTATCACTAAGCAGGGGTCCTAGATGCTGAGAGAGTTTACAGGCAAGGCAATGAATCTAGGACACAGCATAAAGTAAGGCATGCAATAGTCACAAAGTATTCCTTCTTCTGGACTCAATATTTATCACATACAATTTAAAAAAAAAAACAAGATGAGAAACCTAAATATTTCACACTAAGCAATTCAAAGACACACAAAACTAATTCCCCCGAAATGTGTAATAATTTGGGTTAGTTCAACATTGCAGAAGTGTGTGTTAATCTTTATTTACTCCTGTCAGATGAAGTGGTAGCAGAAACATAAGGCTCTCCATTAAAATGCAAAATCTCCAAGTGGGGCCACAGTCAAGTCCTCAGGAGCCATCTCTTGAGCTATGGGTTCCTCATTCACCAGGATTAGTAGACTTCTTAGTCTAAAGGAAGGGAGAGAGGCCAGGAAAGGACAGGAGGCTTTAGTTATGACTTAACACTGTAGCAGGATATTAACTGTAACACTTTGCTGGCTGGGAGGTAGGGGAACCAGCAGGAGGCAGGAAAGTGTAAACTGAAAGAGCGGGAGAGCAAACCACCAAAGACAACCTTCTCTCTTGTACTTCACAATTCTGTCTTGGATCAAAACCAAACCAAAACAAACCAAAACAAAACACTCTTGAAAACAAAAAGCAAATTAGTGTGTTCATACCGTCTTCAACTATTCAGACTTAATGACTGAGACACTTATTACTTTGTGTTCAGGTTTGTAGGAAAACTAAGAGAACACTGACCTAAATTAAAGCAGGGCGACATTAGTTATGAGGTAGCTACTCTCAATTCTTGGCATTCTGGGTGATAAACCTTACAGAAGTTTCAGAAGCTATGGCAACTTGTCCGTGATAGTTTAAGAAGAAACAATATTTATCTTCAATGATTTCTTCACTTCTGTCTGTTGAAAGGGGTTATCCTAGCTGACTAGAAAAGCTCCTACCACTTACCAAAACCTCCTAATAGCTTCTTGATGAGAAGCTGAAAAAAGCACTAGCATCCAAGCATCTTAGACCACATGATGAAGGAGAATACAAGATGGTTCATAGAAAAGTGGTTATGATCAAAATAATATCTTTGATAGATACAGGGGAAAAAAGTGGTTAACAGCATAAACTCCATAAGGACAAGGTTTTTATCATTACTACTGTATCTCTTGAATTGATTCTAAAACATTCTAAAATATTTGTTGGAATAGGGATGCCTGGGTGGCTCAGTCGGTTAAGCATCTGCCTTCGGCTCAAGTCATGATCCCCGGGTCCTGGGAATGAATCCCACATTGAGCTCTCTGCTCATCAGAGAGCCTGCTTCTCTTTCTCCCACCGCCTACCATTCTGCCTACTTGTGCACTCTATCTCTCTGTCAAATAAGCAAATAAAATATTTAAAAAATATATTTGTTGGAATAAATGAATGAACAGATGAACAAGCAAATAAATGAAATCTGACTTTGTAGTCAAGACTGCCAGCATTCAAGTTCTGGTACAATCTCTCTCTCTCTCTTTTTAAAGATTTTATTTATTTGAGAGAGAAAGAGAGCATGAGAGAGAGAGAGAGAGAGAGAGAGAGAGAGAGAGAGAGATAGATAGATATCAGGAGCAGGGGGGAAGGGCAAAGGGAGGAGCAGACTACTCAGCTGGTAGGATGCCCCTTCCCCGTGCACCCACATCCCCCCTCCCACCCTTCAAGCCGAAGGCAGACACTTAACTGAGCCACCCAGGCGCCCCAGGCACAATCTCTTACTGGCTATATGTCATAGGGCAAAGAACTATTCTGTGTCTCAGTTTCCTCATAGCTTAAATGGATATAATAAAAGTACATATTTCAGGGGCTTTAAAGGGGATTGTAGGAGATAATACCAGCAATGCACTTAGTATACAGTAAGCAAACAACGCTGGATTAATTTTAAGAATTTCATATCTATACCCTTCCCTGCTATTTGGACAAAGCAGCAATAAAACAAAAGACATAATTTAAGGCCTAATGAAAAACAAATACTTAGAACAAATGCCTTAGTAGGATCTACTTGCTCTGAGGATGTACATAGAGGCAACACTTAGCCACCTAACTTTCCTGCCAATTGCTCTTCCTTGCCCTGTAAGAATTTTAAAATAGGGTTACTCTCTAAGTGGCAAATGAGTAAAATATAAAAATCACAACTTAAATTACTCAAGGTGAGATCAAGAAATAGGATGTACACAGAAGTCTAAAGAGTTTTATGAATACTCAAAATTCCAACTGAGCAACCTGGATACAGTCTTAGGGAGGCAGAACTGAAATGTGACAGTAAATTAAAACATAATCAGTTATATTTTATCCCATCTGGAGTAGCTTTATATAAATAGAAAAAGAATGATGAGCAAAGGGCAACATGTGAGCTGTGCAGAAGCAGCCCCGTCTAGGACAGGGAGACACTGAATTTGGCAAACTCTGAACTAGTCACCAGAGAAGTATGCTCTGGGCCTACCCATCTCTTATTTTTTGAAAAGGGTTACCATAATCTGATCTTTTTCCTACGTCAAGATGGATAAAGTCTGCCAACAAAAAGAAAAGGAATATTAAATAAAAACATTCTCTCCTGTTTGAAGAGCAGACTTAGTCTCTCACCTCCGACTTCAAGACACCATATAGTCACAGTGACATTTAAAGAGAAAGTATTTCCCCATTCTACCTGGGATTCTATAGTGTTGATCTAAAAGGAAAAAAACCAGGGCTTCAAAGGTGTCAGCTACCTGCTTACATACTCTGAGACAGCACTATGAGCCGGCCTGACCTGGGGAAGTCATGCTGGAATGCGTGCTGTCACCCCCAGTCTCCCTGTGGCCAGCTTCAGCAGCCTGGATCCTGGTCTGAGAAAAGGCCATGAAGGACAGGGTGGTAAGTGTTCACCATCCTGTCTCCTCTGAAGAGCAGCAGCTCCAACAAGGCATATTTAAAATGAGGATACTAAAGCTGTGGGCACTAGATCTGGCCTGACAGCCTGAGGGGAGGGAGGGAGGCTTCTATTCCTCGGACAAAGCTGATAGGTCCCGATGATATTCTTCCCTTCCAGCTTTCTGGAAGACTGTTACAGGCAAATCAAGAAGAAACTGTAAGAAGGGTAAAAGAGTTTTAAAGTCCTTTTCACATAAGTCGTCATAACAGAGGTCCATTCACTACTATTCTGCTGAATTGCAAAAGAGAAGGCTTTAATATTAGATCATTTGAATACTGGCATTTTAATTTCCTAAATTAAGAAGACTGCAGAAAAATCCAAGGAAGAGAGGTAATTACATGTATTCACTTGTGCTTTTAAAATGAGTTAGTCAAGAATTGTTGTTCTTGATTTGAACGACTTACAGTGCTACTCCACTTCTTAAAGATTTTAGAAGGATGATGCTTATCACAAATACTGACAAGGAAGTTAATTGGAACTTGATAATTATAAATTAGTAGATCACTGTTTCCTTTATAGTATTTCCTGAACAATTTATTCTTTAATCATTTTTTTACCAATGAAGTCTGAAGTTTTAAGTGGAGTACTCCTTTATGCTGGAAAAGGAAAGAATTTCTGTAATTAGAAACTGAATTTATAAGCACAGGCAAGAATGCTTTACATGAAGGCTTTATGTTAGGTAAATTAAATCACTTTAGAAGTATCCAACAATAAAAGATTCATTAATAAAGCAGCATAAATACAATTTAACTTTTAAAAGTTGACATGTGTGACACAATACTCATACTCAACAATCATGTGAATGTTTCACATTTCTATACTTGGCTCATTAACTTCATTATCTTACTATGCCACAGTAAACACAAACCGTCAACACACATGTTAAGTATTACGTGTTAAATATTATACAGATATATTCTAAATGCCTGTTATGGGTTGAACTACATCCTTTAAAAGGACATGTTGAAGTCCTAACCCATACCTGTGAACGTGAATTTATTTGGAAATAAAGTCTTTGTGACCCAGACAGAGACTGGAGCAGCAGCACCAGAACTCTATGTGGTAGGGCAGTGGAAATTCCCTCCAGGGAGGTTTCTGTCAGCAGAGGGAACCACAGCTCAACTACCTCTGGGTTAAAGAATTTATGGAAACTGATCAAATTTAGGATCATGCCTAGGAAATAAGAGAGAATTTGTCCAGGATAGGATCATGCCTAGGAAATAAGAGAGAATTTGTCCAGGTTGTTTGTTTGTTTTTATTATTCTTGTATAATAAGAATATTACTATATTCTTATTCTAATATATATAATATTATACAAGAATATTATTATATTCTTATTATACAAGAATAATAAAAACAAACAAACAACCCCTCCCATAAAAAAAAAAAAACAAACCAGCAGTACCAAGAACCTAGTGGAATTGGATAGCATCTTCCTAGTGGTATGGATTTGCAGCCAGTCATGTTGATAGAGAAGCAGCACAAATGGATAAATGGACTGGCCAAAAGGGTAGAGGATTACAGATACAGTGGGTAGAAGAAAGGCACTAAGAGAAAAGTCAGGATGACACTGGGGTCTGAAGAGGACGAGGAAGAGCAGGAATCCAGACAGGGGTTGACTGAACTACACAGAAAGGAAGGGGAAATGAATCCCCATTTACGTTAATATAATTTCCAAGTGTATAAGCCAGAATACACTTATTTTAAAAGCAATTTATATTGTACTTAATTCTAGACATTCTTTTGGATCCATTCAAAGGAATCTGATTCAAGATAATATTTACAATACCTGGCGTAGAAGTACTCTGTGCTACACATGGTCGAACAGTGACAGAGAGTCCCTGATACACATATACATAAACACACACACACACACACACACACACGAGAGACATACACACCACTATATTAAAGACCGCACAGATGAAGAACTAGAGAGATGTGCTTCTTCAAACATAACAGTCATACTCATTTTTAACTGATTATCTCTATTATGTTTCACAAGACACAAATATCACCAAGAATTAACAGCTGTTGGTGTCAGTACATGCATGGCATTCTATTGGAGGGCTATACCACAACTATGAGCATTTGTAAGCTGTGACCCTTGAAACCACTTTTCTTTTTTTTTTTTATTAAGATTTTATTTATTTATTTGACAGAGAACAGCTAGAGAGGGAACACAAGCAGACAGAGTGAGAGAGCGAGAAGCAGGCTTCCTGCCAAGCAGGGAGCCCGATGCGGGGCTCGATCCCGGGTGTCCAGGATCATAACCTGAGCCGAAGGCAGTCGCTTAACCAACTGAGCCACCCAGGCGCCCCGAAACCACTTTTCTAAATTAACATATAATGTATTATTTGCTTCAGGAGTACAGGTCTGTGAAACCTTGAAACCATTTTTAAACTGCATATAAGAATACTCCATACCACATATGAAAACATCTATAATATTCAGAGTCAAAATGTAGACAAGTAACACTTAGGAAGTAAAACTTACTGTGATAAACAAAAATGTAAATGTTTTATATAACATTATCCTTTGAGGATGCTGTCTCTTCAGGAACATAATGCTCATGCCATAACATTTTTTTTAATACAACTTTCCACCATGAAGATAGGACTGAAGTGTAGCTTATTTGCATTTTTATAAAGACAGCACAGTAAAAATTCAAACTTCCTACTAGATGAATTAAACTTACTTCCAGCTAAAAATCTTATAGCTAAAAGAAAGAATAACTTCAAAGAAAGTATGAAACAGAATTCCTGTTTTTATAGAGAGAACTGCCTTCCCTTTTCTTGTCCACCCGAAGTGTAAGTACAACAAACAGAATTAGCATGTATGTGTTATCGGACTTAGGCACTATAATTCTTGTAGGGATATTCAGAGTTATTTTTCATTTTGATTTGTTCACATTCAATTCTCTCTCTTATCCCTGTCAGCCCATCAGCCTCTGGGTACACAATATAAAATATTAACCAAAAAAAAAAAAAAAAAAGAGGAAGCAAATAAACTTCCAGTTACTTCTGGCTCAACAATTCACTTCCTCTAACTGGCCAGCAGTGGGTTCTCTGTGGCCATTAAGAAACACTGCTGATCACGCCTACTGAATCATTTCTGAGTGACTATCAAGCATGATCATCTCTAAACTCTGTGAAATGGACATGCAGTGGAAACAGAATGGCTCTGCACAACACATGTACCCTTTCCCGCCCCTGCCTGCAGAGGCCGGAAATTGTGATGACACCTGTAAAAGTCTGTCTTCAACTCCATCCAGGCAAAAGGAAACTCTACAAAGCCTCCTCGAGCTTCAATCAGCTTATCTTGAATCAAAGTTAGCTTTCTAAGGCAGAGCTGCCACTCTTTCTCTCTCTTGCTAATAATTAATGATGTAGGAGCCTTACCAAGTACCCAGAATGGTGCTAAACAATTGGTGTGATTATTATTTCTTTTGCTCCAACAGCAACCCTGCAAGATAGATAGATAGGTAGATAGATAGATAGATAGATGATAGATAGATAGATGATAGATAAATTCTACAAATGAGAAAACAGTGGCACGGAGTTTGTGGAACAACTGGGATCACAAAGCTCAGGACAGATGGAGGCGAGAGTGGAATCCAGCAGAGCGGCTCCAGGACTGCCCAGGTGCTTCTCAACCCCATCCCAGACCACTTTGCTCTGTGGCAGCATAACATAACCTCTCGCACTCAGTACCAAGCAAGCTTAATGCCTTAACTCCACTCTTCCCAACCTAGGACCTCTACACCACAACTGGACCAAGCTACCACTGATCCACAAAAATATTGTCAATGCCAACCTCTAGCCTTTGCTTATATTGTTCACCACTAAATGGAATGCTCTCCTCTTTCTCCTCCTTTTCACCATCCATTAAGCCCAACTGCAATGATACATCTTTCCAAACTGTCCCTTCTTCCAACTTTTCTACTTCCCTGGACTCTTTTCTGAGAACTGCTGGAGCCCCATACCCCCAGTATTTAGCTGGTTTCGTAATAGTACTCATGCTTTGTGTTTAGTAGTCTATAAGAAAAGACGGTAGATAACCTGAAGGCAGGGACAGACAGCGCCCAGCACAGGTCTCTAAACCTAGTGGATACTTAGTAAACATTGGCAGGATTTATAAGAACCTCTCTAGCAATATAGTAAGTAAAATTAATGCAGCTCACTGTCATAAAGTAATACTCTTACAAAATCATCTCAAGGGCCACCTGTGTGGCTCAGTCATTAAGCATCTGCCTTCGACTTGGGTCATGATCCCAGGGTTCTGGGATCGAGCCCCACATCGGGCTCCCTTCTCCATGGGAGGCCTGCTTCTCCCTCTCTCACTCCCCCTGCTTGTGTTCCCTCTCTCGCTGTGCTTCTCTCTGTCAAATAAATAAATAAATAAATAAATAAATAAATAAATAAATAAATAAAATCTTTAAAAAAAAAAAAGAAATCATCTCAAGACTTTTTGGGTACAATTAAAGGTTCATATAACTTCCGCGGTATTCTTCAACCTAGCAACCAACTTCTCCAGCCAATCACATAAACTGAGCTGGCACTTCTGCATTTGGATACAGCGAATCAGTGTACGCATATGTGTATGCACGCATATGTGTGTGCATAAACAGCCAGGGACAGACATTCAAGCAATGCTCAAATACAGCACTGGTAATAGAATGAGGGATCCAAGTTTGTTGGAATTAAAATGACATTTTGAAAAAGCTGATAAGATGAGAAATGAAAATAAAAGGCACTCCATTGCCATTTTGCTTTTTGCTTTGAATCATTTAACAAGCACTTCCAGGACCTACATGTTAAACTCTATTTTGTGCTCTGTGGAAAGCGCTGAGCTTTTTTTGTATGTGTGCGAAGCAGCTCACCTGTCTGAGAATTCTTCAATGTTAGAATGAGATATTCTTCTACATTTGAATGAGAGAATAGGTGCAACTTTTCTCCCGCTTACTACCATCACCAGAATTCATACAGTTTCAAGAGGCTGTAAAGACACACAGAGATCTGACTCAGAACCTGAACTGTTTCTGATTTTCAGTGATTTTTTTTTTTTTTTTTTTTTAAAGAGTAGCTCACAGGAGAGAGAAAGGGAGAGGCCAAACAGCAGAAAGCAGGTGTGGTCTAATTGGTACAAGGTGTCTAGCACTCGAGGGACTGAAACAGCCCTTCTGCTTTCCCCAGGGCCTTGGCACCCAGCCAGGACCCAGCCCCGGAATACCCTCTTAGTGGCCTGCGCAGAGCACAGTTCTTCTGGCCCTGACCTTCTACTGCAACCACCGAACCTCTGAAGGACAATCATTTATTATCAGGCTAAGTCAGTTATACAGTATGATACTAGAAATCTTCAGGTTGCAGTCTCTAACAGACAAAGCATAAAAGGTATTTACTTGTTTATGTATCTTACTAGATTTCCAGGTTAGCTTTCAGACATAATATTTTCATGGTGTGCACATATTAAACACTCTCTGTAACATACGTTACTCAGAGAGGGGGAATAAAATCCCTTCTAACCCCGTAAAATTCAATGAACATGTTATTATGTGCTGTGACCAAGAAAGAAATCACAAGGGCTACAACACTTTCTGTTAAAGATGGAGGCTCTAAGAGCGGGGAGACTCTTTGCAATAACAGTAAGATGGCATCCCTTAGCAGGGAAGTAGGAGCTGGTCTTCTGAAAGGAACTGGGAGGTAACAGAGAGCACTGATGTGGGCATATGAGCTTGTGAATCATTCATAAGTCTGAAATTGCCCCAGCTTTACTTTAGTCTAATACTATCATCGCTTATCTCTTTAAATGCCAGAAACAGCAGAAGATACAAATGGTAGAGATTAAAACAAACATAAAAGCAAACAGAAACAAAACATTCATTTTAGAAATCCTTTGGATTCTGTTAAATGAGTTGGTATATGTCCATGGATTCCACACTCACTTGTTTCCCGATGCTGATTAGTAGCACACTCAGTCCATCACACTAGCTGTCCTCTGATGTTCCCTCTACAACCTCCCCAGAGGGATTCCCTCCAATGTAAAGCTCTCTTCTTCTATAGCAAAGATACCATCCATTCTTAATGGGATAAAGTAAGGGGAAATAGAAACATCAGATGACAGATGGGTAAATGAAATAATGACAAGGAGAAAAAGGACTACCGATAAAAATGTAAACAAATCAGACAAGATGACTAAGCAACACAGATTTCCATGGACGTCTGGAATTTTTACAAACGTAGTGTCCACCAACTGCAGATGGCCAGAGCATCAGCCACTGTTGAAAATAACTTTAAAAGAGAAAAAGGAAATTATTTGGCCAAAAGTAACTGAAATCTGCCAATGACAGGGAATTTGTAACTTTTGTGGAGCCAATAAATAAATAAATAAATAAATAAATAAATAAATAATTCATTCATTCATTCATTCATTCATTCTCTTTTGAGGAGGAGCGTTCAAGCTGCCTAACTTCTCTTGGTATGAATAAAGTTGGGTCTGACTAAGGGAGAACACGGAGAGAGACACACATCCTCCACCGAGGTTGCTCGATTTCCCCTGATCCCGGGTATTGGAGCTGAAGACAGCTGTCCTCTGTCTTGGAATCCTGAAAGGTCAGGATTTCCAGGGAAATTTAAAAGTAAGTATGAATGAGGGGAAGACAGGATTCCACATCATCATGATTTCTGGGAATCAAGTTGGTAGGGTGTAGCTCTTTTCTCCCCATGCCTACCAGAGCTCATACACTCTTCAGAACAGTCTCTTTCATATTAATAAGGTGAATTTTCATACTAATAGAGGTAGAGCAAGATGTATTTTAAGTCTTCCAGATCAGCCTACAGACTCCTACACCTTTGCTACTTTACCTGTCGCCCACACACCATCAGCACCAGCACCACGAGGGAGCTTGTTAGGAATGTAGAATCTGGGGCCCCAGGTGACTTGTATGCACTTAAAATTTCAGAAGCACTGTGAATGTATTAAAAATATTTCCTTCTCTTGGGATTAAGTATTTCTTTCCCCAGATGCTAGGGCTCAGTGCAGTTAGGCCAATTCTAGGACAATCTGAATATTGACATAAATGACAGTGATGGATCATAAAACATTGAATTTACGGAAAGAATCCATGAATCCATGATTCCATATTTGTAATAAGGAAATAAACAAATGGGTAAAGTGGAAGCCTTTCTTTAAAATGGAATATACAATGGAATTTACAATTTATAAATATATAAGGGATGAAAGAGTCAGAAAATGACCAATTTGCAACCACCAATGTTGTCATGGATTCAGGTAAGAATCTCCAGAGATCTGGGGCGCCTCGGTGGCTCAGTTGGTTAAGCGACTACCTTTGGCTCAGGTCATGATCCCGGAGTCCCGGGATCGGGCCCACATCAGGCTCCCTGCTCGGTGGGAAGCCTGCCTCTCCTTCTCTCACTCCCTCTGTTGTGTTCCCTCTCTAGCTGTTTCTCTGTGTCAAATAAATAAATAAAATCTTAAAAAAAAAATAATCTCCAGAGATCCTAAAACCATTAAGTGAAAGTTCGTTGAGGAGTAGGATCTTTACATAGTTTCACAGTACCTTTTCACAGATTACTTCTGAATTATAAAAGGAAAAAAGTATCTTTACAATGGAAAAATCTTTTGGATATTCCCCAAATAACATGATCAAATTTAATGTCATTAGTAATGGGACCACTTGACATCATGTACCTGCTGAGGTGATACACTTGGGAGGAGACAACATCCCCTGCATACTACTTCTGCCAAAAATGCATAACCTGACTCTAATTATGAGGAAATACAAAATAAGCCCACATTGAAGGACATTTTATAAAACAAATGCTCTGTACTTTTCAAAAATGTTAATGCCATGACAGACATAGAACATTGAGAAAGGTTGGCGAAACTCCATTAACTACATGTAATCTGTTATCTGGGACTGTTTCCTGGATTGACTTCCTTCCTATTGTTCAATGTATATTGTTCTAAAGGAGATCACTGAGACAGGTCTGCACACTGGATATCCTACTATATCAACATTACTGTCTGACTATGCTAACTGTATCTCCTTTTTAGGTGATAGAAACTGAAGCATTTTTTTTTTAAGATTTTATTATTTGACAGAGAGAAACACAGCTAGAGAGGGAACACAAGCAGGGAGAGTGAGAGAGGGAGAAGCAGGCTTCCCGCCGAGCAGGGAGCCCGATGTGGGGCTCATGACCTGAGCCGAAGGCAGTCGCTTAACCAACTGAGCCACCCAGGCACCCCCAAACTGAGGCATTTTATGGCTAACAGACACGTGAAAAATGTTGGTCATCACTAGCTATCAGGGAAATTCGAATCAAAACCACACTGAGATACCACCTTACACCAGTCAGAATGGCCAAAATTAACAAGTCAGGAAACAACAAGTGTTGGAGAAGCTGTGGACAAAGGGGAACTCTCTTACACTATTGGTGGGAATGCAAGCTGTGCAGCCGCTTTGGAAACAGTGTGGAGATTCCTTAAAAAATTAAAAATAGAGGTACCCTATGACCCTGCATATTTACTCCAAAGATACAGATGTAGTGAAAAGAAGGGCCATATGTACCCCAATGTTCATAGCAATAATGGCCACAATCACTAAACTGTGGAAAGAGCCAAGGTGCCCTTCAACAGATGAATGGATAAAGAAGATATGGTCCATATACACAATGGAATATTACGCCTCCATCAGAAAGGATGAATACCCAACTTTTGTAGCAACATGGACTGGACTGTAGGAGATTATGCTGAGTGAAATAAGCCAAGCAGAGAAAGTCAATTATCATATGGTTTCACTTACTTGTGCATAAGGAGTAACATGGAGGATAGTAGAAGAAGGAAAGGAAATGGGAAGTGGGGTAATTTGGGGAGGGAGATGAAACATGAGAGACTTTGGACTCAGAAACAAATTGAGGGTCTTGGAGGGGAGGAATTGGGGGGAGCCTGGTGGTCGGTATTTAGGGCACATATTGCACGGAGCACTGGGTGTGGGGCATAAACAATGAATCTTGGAACACTGAAAATATAAAATAATGTAATAAAAAAACTGAAGCATTTTAGAGGTGAAAGGTCACATCTGCAACTTATTCTTAAATACTAAGTAGTTCTATAAGGAACTATAATAATATATGTATATAGAGATATAAAACAAATATGGCAAAATGTTAACAAATGGTAAATCTAAGTGAAAAGTGTATGGATATTCCTTGAACTATTGCAGCAACTTATCTGTAGATTTCAAATTGGTCAAAATAAAGTTAGAAATAGGGGGGAAAACTGAAAGATAGAAAAATGATGCTATCGCAAATGGCATATCACAAAAGGTCATACCATGACCTTCTAGTAGAATACAGACTACCCTCATTAACTGCACCTTTCCCCCCAAAATGGTCTTGAAATTGAATACAATCAAATGGCAAGCTTAAAAAAAATTCCCCTTTAAAAGATTTTTAGGAAAAAGTGCTTTTTGGGCTAAAAGCCCATTCTTTGAAAGCACACATCATAATTCTACAGTGTGCCATGGCCTGTTAACTGTCACAGGAAACAGGAAGGTGAAGCAGACAAAGATCCTGTTCTCAGAGAGCTTACATGTGAATGAAGTGGGGGACTAAACTGTGTGAGTAACTCAGGGAAAAACATAGCAGGCAGAGGGCACACATCAGATAGGAGACGTGAAACCCATCATTTATAATATTTATAACAGAATTTTTAGAGGAAAAAAATGTACCTTCAGTTTGGTTCATGACAATTAGTTTATAAATGAACTTTGGATACAATACAGTCACTTGGGATATTGCTGTCTGGGACTACAGGTAATGTTTTTACTTACACACTGTTGGTGTGGGTTGATTTGGGTAGAGGAGGCAGATATGTGTTCTTTGTAATTTGGAAATTCAGAAAAAAAACTTAATAACATCCTTTCAAACTATTTGGGAGCAACTGTGTTCAAGAATGGATGACACAGAGAATCAAGGAGATGAAGATTTTGCCCAATTTAGTGACCCCAGTGAGAAGACAGAAATAGATTTGCTGCTTTAAAAATTACTATTGGGATGCTTACATGGCTCAGTTGGTTAAGCAACTGCCTTTGGCTCAGTTCACGATCCCAGAGGCCTGGGATCAAGTCCCGCATTGGGATCCTTGCTCAGCAGGGGAGTGCTTCTCCCTCTGTCTGCACCCTCCGTGCTTGTGTTCTCTCTCTCTCTGAAAAATAAATAAAATCTTAAAAAATAAAAATAAAAATGAGTGTATATACAGATCTAATCTCACTGGACTAGAAGGACGAGGATACTAAACCTGTATTACCTATAGCCTTTGGTTTGCCCACAAAATTTTAAGGAGCTATTTATGTATAAAAATGACAAGTTTAATACATAATTAATTCAATTACATATATATTCAATTTAAACACACTGAATACATGCTCTGAATTTTACAAAAATCTTCATTTTTGGCATGTTGTGAGAAAGAAGCTAAAACTTAGAACACTTGGGAAACTTGTAACACTGTGCCCAGATAAAGGCAGTTTATTACATTTCTTCAACTTGGTGGCCTACACAGCACTAAATCAGTACCCAAAGTACTCATTTTGAGAACAAGAAACAGAGGTAGTTAAAGGGGGAAGGAAGTGGGCACCTGGGTGGCTCAGCTGGTTAAACGACTGCCTTCGGCTCAGGTCATGATCCTGGAGACCCAGGATCGAGCCCTGCATGGAGCCCTGCATCAGGCTCCCTGCTCAGCAGGAAGCCTGCTTCTCCCTCTCTCACTCCACCTGCTTATGTTCCCTCTCTTGGCTGTGTTTCTCTCTGTCAAATAAATAAATAAAATATTTTTAAAAAAAAGAAAAAAAGGGGGAAAGAAGTGGAGATGGAGGAGAGAGAAAAAGAACAGAGCAACACTGAATTGGGAGTGGGGGATCTTTTGCTATGTACAACTAATTGTTTTAATTCTCTGAGTTATCTCTCTTAGAATTGGGGGGGTTTTCAGGTTTATCCTCTTCCAAGACTTTTGAGAACCAAAGTTCTGTCTGGATAGAAATGGCTCTAAAATTTCCTATCAATTTGTTCCCTATTTTGGTAATTTCCAAAACAGGCTAATTAAACAATGCCAACCATCAGCACAGCAGAGAATGGATAAGTTTGAGACAGAAGACAACAAGAGAACCTGAAGGATATTCTATGTGCCCACGATTCTTACCACTGGGGAAAGGCCTGAACTAAACCTCTAGCCACATCCAGCTTTCGAAATCATCTGTCTATGATCAAGTTCTAAATGTGTTCCTTGTTTTATAATAGAGTAAATGCAAGCATGTAGTCACTTGCCCTGGAATACGTCACTGAGGGCCTACTGCATACCAGGTACTGTGACAAGTGCCTGAACACAAAGGTGAATCAAGCAGTCCTCATGGAGCTTCCATTCCAAAAGAATTAAATATTAAACAAATATCTATCATGTAAATATGAGTTAAGGTATCTAAGACAGTTGAAAGCACACTTCTAACAAAAGGAGGAGCGACAACTATAAGTTCTTCATGAAAACCTTCACATAACTTTAACAATCCAAGAGATGTGAAGGTCACAGTTAAATTTATGATCCTATGCTGGGATCTTGTCTAAGACATCCCTAACAAATACCTCTCTTTCCTCTCATAAGGCTTGTCAGAACATTGTATGGGGAGTAAAGAGTGGGACTGCATCCAAATTGAGCATTATATTCATAATTCTAAAACATTTCTTTGTAAAAGCAAGTAACTATTAAATAACGCATTTTCTAAATTTTATCATTATCTCATTTGTAGTTCTGGTTACATAAAAGGGGACACTTTTACAATCTTTGATGTCATGCTCCACAAAATCAACTACAACAAATAGCACCTACTGGTACAATCACATGAAAACTGTGTAAAAGTGTTACGTCAGCTTACACGCATTTTGGAAATGTGGATCTTATTGCAATCATTAGGTTTGCAATTCAACTTAGCCTAAAAGAATCAGGCTTAAAATTTTTAACTACCTACACTTGCTTCTGCTCTTCACAGAATGCCTTTATGAATGAATGAATAAATAAATAAAAACCTATAAAAATATACAAAAATATAAAAATATAAAAAATAGATTCCAGTTTTGAAATTACAATGAAAAATAAAAATGTTAGGGGAAGTAGAAAACAGTAAGAAAGGGACTTTTCATTAACATGTAGGTTGTTTGGGCGCCTAGGTGGCCCAGAGGGTTAAAGCCTCTGCCTTCTGCTCAGGTCATGATCCCAGGGTTCTGGGGTCGAGGCCAGCATCGGGCTCTCTGCTCAGCGGGGAGCCTGCTTCCTCCTTTCTCTCTGTCAAATAAATAACATCTTTTAAAAAAAAACACATGTAGGTTGTTGGGATATAGTTTTCAAGAAGTTAAAAGCGTGACTCTTAAAAACAAATATAAATTAAGCATGTGTCGAATCTTTATTTAAATCATTAAGGAGAAAACCAGCAGGATGAAACATCTGGTTCAGTAAGTATAGGAAAGACTGAAGGATGTATAGTCAATGAAAGAATACAATAAGCTTAAAAATAAAGACTGCTAGTTCAGATATAAAACTGATCCTATAGGTCAGTAAAACTCTAAACTTTGGGGGCATCTGAGTGGCTCAGTTGGTTAAGCGACTGCCTTCGGCTCAGGTCATCCCGGAGACCCGGGATCGAGTCCCACATCGGGCTCCCTGCTCAGCGGGAAGCCTGCTTCTCCCTCTCTCACTCCCCCTGCTTGTGTTCCCTCTCTGGCTGTGTTTCTCTCTGTCAAATAAATAAAATGTTTAAAAAACAAACAAACAAACAAAAAAGAAAACTCTAAACTTTGGGGGTTATCTTCTCCATCAGACACAAATAATTTGCAAGTTATCTACAGTTAACATCTAACTATAAAATCTGGGTCTCAATCAATAGCAAATAATAAGTCAAAGGAAGGTACGTTTCCCTAGAAAATCATATGGACCTTGGCTGAGTATGTGTGACATTACCTCAGTGTGACACTGCAGGGACATGCCATCTTCCTTGTGCCTTATTCTCCAGCACTGGCTGAGTTTTCTTAACACTTGAATACGCAATAAAACCTTGGCTATACAAAACCCATGTGCATGGCTTAGTCTTGATAGCAGCATGCTCTGTAGACCTAATTGAGCTCTTCAGAGGCTGAGTATCAAGGGGTGCACTGGTGGCTGGTGGCTGAATATTCTCCCCACCCCCCACTCAAGGCTGAAAAATCACTGTTTGCTTGCTTTTTATCACATGTTTGGTGTCTATTCTGTATCTGAACATCTGCTATCTACTCCGTGTTGCTTCTAGTCATTTCCACCAACACATTTCTTTACTGTTTTTCTTCCTTTGACAGTATCCCTTTGTATAAATACTAGTCATGCCAACCTTTTAATCAAAAAATATCTAATTCCTTTCAAACAAATATATCTAAAAGTTCTGAGTCAGCGTTTGATAATAAACACGGTATTGCTTAGCATCAATGGCTAATCCCTCAGTGTAAGGGTCGACCGCCCAAGAGGGCAGTCAGCTGGGAGCCTTGGAATGCCGCACCTATCAAGGAAAACTCTGAGAGACCTGTTCCATGCAAAAGCAAAGGGTTTATTCCAGCATGCTCGGCTCACAGCCTGACCCCAAACCAGTCAGCGGCTGAGAGCCCCGAGCTTTCCCGGGGGTGGCCTTATATAGAACTACATTGTCCGTTACAGCAAAGCCCGCGCATCGACAGCCAATTAGTTTAAAACACCACAGCAGGGTCTGCACGCAGGCAGCCAATCAGTTTACGACAAATCACATACTTTCGCCAATCGTCTCTACAGGGGGATATATGTCCTAATTTGGGCTAGCAAGAGGTATGTGACAAGCTGAATGCGTGCGGTCCTTGGGGCCTGGGTGGGGTTGGGCACCTGCCTGCCGGTTGCTGGGCTCAGATAACAGAATGTGGGTCTGCTCTTACATTCTGGAGGGTGGGGCCTTTACAGCAGCCTTTCATCGGGCCATCCACTCCTTGCTCCAATGTTAAGAGGCACATTGAAAATGTTTATTGTTTAAGTAAGATTAACAATTTCTAGGGACCCCTGAGTGTCTCAGTCAGTTAAGCATTTGCCTTCAGCTCAGGTCATGATCCTGGGGTCCTGGGATTGAGCCCTGCATTGGGCTCCTTGCTCAGTGGGGAGCCTACTTCTCCCACTGCTCCCTCTGCTTGTGCTCTCTCTCCTCCTGTCAAATAAATAAATAAATTCTTTTTTTTTAAAGATTTTATTTATTTATTTGACAGGGAGAAACACAGCTAGAGAGGGAACACAAACAGGAGGAGTGAAAGAGGGAGAAGCAGGCCTCCTGCCGAGCAGGGAGTCTGATGTGGGGCTCGATTCTGGGACTCCAGGATCATGACTTGAGCCAAAGGCAGTCGCTTAACCAACTGAGCCACCCAGGCGCCCCTAAATAAATAAAATCTTAAAAAAAAAAAAAAAAAAAAGCTTTACCAACGGAAAACCAATGAAATAACAAGACGGAACCTTCTTCTAACGCTTTGAAGGAGTCCATACAGTAAAAACTTCTGGCTCTATATTACATTACTGTCATAGTATCCTTGATCTAGAAACTTAATAATTAATAATAATGATGTCGCTATGATGCAATGTTCCAGATGCTGTGCTAAGGGCTTTACAAATTTTATCCTATTTAGTCCTTACAACAATCCTGTGAACTAGTTTACATTATTAGTTCCACTCTTCAGATGAATAAACTGAATCACAGAGAATTAGTGAACTTTCCTCAGATCACAATGGTGGTGGGAGTCAAGTCCAGGTTATGGACTTGAGAGAGAGCCTACAGGCTTAACCACTAAGCTAGGTCAAAGAACACATGGAAGAATTCTAAAAACAGATACAATCCTCATCATCACCTTCATCATCAACATCATCACAACAGCACTTATGTGACACTCTTTTTTTTTTTTTTTTTTTTAAGATTTTATTTAGGATCATGACCTGAGCCGAAGGCAGTCGCTTAACCAACTGAGCCACCCAGGCGCCCCTTATGTGACACTCTATATGCAGGCACCTATTTCTCACAATAACCCTACGGGGTAAGTAGGATGATTATTCTCAATTTACAGAAAAAGAAACTAAGGCAAGGAGAGGTTAAGTACTTGCCCAAGGTCATTATGCTAATAAGATGCAAGGCTGAAGGACAAACCTGGATAAGTCTGGCTCCCAATTCAAGACCCTCCCTGAAGTCCTGCTGCTGCTTGTAACAATTTGAAAAGCACAGTATAAGTAAACAGTCCTTACTCTTCAGAACCTCTGAGGTTGGGAATCACCACATTAAAGCACAGAACCATAACTAAATGTTCATTACTATAATCAAAAATCATCAAGAACAGATTAAAAGGTTTTCATTCAGGCTTGTTAAGAAGGCAAAAAAGTAACACACTTAAACAAAATTTCAACCAAGATGAGTTTCTAAAAAAATGTTTTTCTGGAAAACTAACTCAATACAGAACAAATGAGGTATTACAGTAGCTTTTTAAAATCCTTCTTTAGAAATTGTTTTTGTTCTCATAGCTTTGGGGTTTCTCAGAATTCCCTCAGTGGTTCTGGGTGGTTGAGGGCAGAGAAGAGAAGACAGGACCCTGCTTCCCCACTGCACCTTCAAATGAGTAGCTTTGTTTATATGTTTTACATATTGGGTTTCCCCAAAAACTTTCATTCTGATGGGACCCAGGCTCCCCTGAGAACTTGGTCTGAGTGGGCAGCTCTTTTTGACTTTATAAAGCCTTCCCCATCACTTCCCCCAGCATCTCAGAGGTTGTACTTCACAGTATTCCTCTTCTTGATTCTTGAATCTCATGCCCTAATCATTTTCCCACTTGACCTTCTCCTCTGGCAATAAGAATCATGATCACTGCTAACGTTTACAAACTCCTTCCACGTGGCAGGTTCTTGGTTCAGTGTTTTTACATCAATTATTTCATGAGTTCTTTCAACACTCCTATGAACTAGGTTCTATTACTGTCCCCATTTTATAGAGGAGGAAACTGAGGCTTAATGAGCCCACTATCCAATGACCACTGAGTGATAGAAACAGGATGAAAAACCAGATGGCTCACTCCAAAAGCCCCTGACTTGTCACCAGTATGCCACCTTGCCTCTCCGGACACATCAATCCATGTTCAAAATTTTGGCTGAGACTTGTTCCAAAAAACGAAAAACAAAACAAAAAGCCTCTTTCCTTCTGAGGCAGCCCTTTAGAGCAGCACCTGAGCACAAATACGGGCAATGCACAGCTCTGAATACAGTACCATCCCCACAAACTGCTACAGATGCCTGTGAACTTCTGCACTCTTTCAGGCACATTTGTGTGCTTGGCCCTCCAATTAGACTAGTTCTCAAAAAGAGGGATTAGATCCCTCCCACTCCCTCCTATGTCCTCCAGGCTCACCTCTACAGGGGGCCAGCAGGTTTCTGTGACCCGCCTGTGGCTTCTATTCTGGCTCTGGGAGCAGGCTGGGCCCACTGACTGAGTGAGCTGGGAAGGCAGGGAAGTTAGTGCCTCCAGGAAATGGCCCTCAGCCGAAGATGGATGGGGCAAGCCACTGGGCAAATATCCCAGCTTCTCTGCCCTTTGGAGAGGGTAACGTTAAAGTGTGTGCACTGTTTCGCTGAGGTCCCCCTAAGGACTGAGCTCCAGGGACCCATAGAAGTAATTCCTTTGCAAATGCGCCTCTGTTGGCTTCCTTCTCTTCCCTGTCCCACTTGCCCACTTAGTGGCTGATATTTCTTGGGGAGAACTTCTCATATACTCTTCAAATCCTTGTCTTAGGGTCTGTTTCTGAGGAAACCAAACTGAGATTTCCTCTCCTTATTATTCCATTCCTCCATCCATTAAATAAGGAGGCTGGACAGCAGATCTCTATGGCCTCTTCATGCTCTAACAGCCTATGCTTTCAGTGAAATAAAGTCAGTTTCGATCACAAACTAAAAGGGACAATGGAGGTTACTTCTTACCGAAAGCACTGCATCATCTCTTGGAGCTATGGCCGCCCAGCACCTACGTTAATGTGGAAGAAGCTGAGAGGCAATGCCCAGATCCCTCCCCGACCCCTTGCCATTCTTGCTGGGAGTGTTGTTGGTTTCTACAGGGATGACCTCTGTTGCAGAGGCCCTCTTTGCTCAAGGTCACACACTTTCCAAAGTGGCCAGTAGGCAATGACTGAGGGATGCTAGAGGGTAAAGGCCTAACCATCCCGTCTAGCTCCAGAGATGCCTGGGGGGCTGACCTAGGTCTTCACTGGGCCTGTACCACAACTGGACTTCTTCTTCCCCTTGCTTCCTTCCCACCCCCTAATAAACATGCTGAATGCTAAACTACACCTCAGAGTTGGCTTCCCAGGGAGCCCAACGCATGACAATCACATTTTAAATGGTGTTTAAAGTCTTAGACTCTTCAATTTGGCCTGTGGAAGCAGGGATGTTCTTGTTAATACTGTAAGGAAAAGGTAGAGACAAGGAGTAAAAAAGCCTTTTTTTTTTTCTTAAATAAAATGGGAATGAGGCAGATATAAGCCAGCCATGTATGAGATGCAGTTTCAGTTTCTGAACAGAAACAAGAAATATATAAAAGGTCAGCATAGTCAGTGAAACTGGAAGCTGAGGACTCAGAAGAGGCAGTTGCAGTGGGTAATGAGAGAAGCAAAACAAGAACGGCCTTGCCAAGGAGGAGAAGCAGACTAAACACACCAAACACACCCAGTCAAAAATCATGGGGGAGAAAGAATCCATCTAAAAGAGGGCCCTCTATTTCAAGAGACTACATCTGGTCCACAAGAGGTCCGATGTCACGGCATGACAAAAGCAAGTGCCATCCTGGGAATTCCCACTAATTAAGCTCAGGGTTGGATCACTGCTACTGAAGAAGCCGGGGATAGCCTCACAGTGCTGACCCTAGGCAGGGCCTTTACTGAGAATTCTCCCAACAACACTGAAAGTCCGAGGGCTCTCCAACCGCAGGCATACCTACCTCTGGAGAGGAAGCCCGTGATGTTGTTCTGCCTGACAGAGGGCATCCTGTCACCTCCCCTGCTGGGCTGTGACCTCCTGGAGAGTAAGGAGTACAAGGGGTAAATAAGGAGGGTGACTAAAATTTAAAACAAGGACAGACATTAACAAGAAGGTGACATCTGAGTAAAGACCGAAAAGAGATAAGGACTTCCTTTTATGATTATCTGAAGGAAGAGTGGTGACCAACAGAGACATGGGAAGGCCACCAACAGGAATGATGCTGATGCCCAAGGAGCAGCAAGGAGGCCAAGGTGACTGGGAACTGAGAAGGTGAGGTCAGGGAGGCCAGACCACACAGGGCCTTCTGGGCCACTGTAAGGCCTCTGCTTGGGGAAGATGGGAACCATGGAAACATAACTAGGAACACTGATACGCTCTGATACGTCCATGGATTGATTTTTCTCCATAGTGTTTCTCACTCTCTGACAGATTATATGTGTTTTATATTTATTGGCTGTCTCAACCCACTAGAAGTCAGCTCCATGAGGGCAGACAAGTTTTGTCTCTTTGATTCACTACTGCAGACTCACCCGCCCATGGCCACACCCAGTGCCTGGCACTTACTAATCAATATTTACTGAATGAATGAATGGATCATCTTGAGAAGAATCTGAGGAATTCTTCTCTTTTTTTTTTTTTTTTTTTTTTTTTAGATTTAGTTATTTATTTGAGAGAGAATGCAAGCATGAAGAGGAGGAGAGTGACAGAGAGCATCTCACTGAGTGTAAAGCCCCACGCAGGGCTCAATCCCACAACCCTGAGACCTGAGCCAAAATTAAGAGTCAGACACTTAACTGGCTAAGCCACCCAGGTGCCTCTGAAGAACTCTTTCTAAATGGCAATATGAATCTAGACAGAAAGAATAATGTTTCTGCTTCCTTGGAATGTGTCTGTTTAAATCAGTCCTGTAAGGTCAAAATAACAAATAATTACTTCTTAGCTCTTTTAGGCACCTAGGCAAGGCTCTAAAACCAAATACGCTCCTGAGTTCTAAAAACTGGATGCCTAGATACAGAAGATGACAGAAGAGTCAGCGGTCTAGGAGGTTTTGCATTTATGCAATTCCTTCATTAAATACAGAGTGAGCGGTAGTGTTTATGAGATGTTTAATGATGAGGTTTAAAATGAATTGGATTTCAGAGTTACTGGCTTTCTGGGTGTGAGAGGTTGGCCAGTCTCAAGGCAGGAAGAAGGAAGTGAGTTGGGTAGGAGGGGAGTACTTCCAAGCTATACTAGTTCCCAACCTGTCGGGTGGCAAAAATATTTGAGATTCATTGGTCTAAGAAAATGTGTTCTTTTTACATATAGAAGTTTTCAACATACCAATGATTTATAACCCAAAAAGTTGTTTTTTTGTTTGTTTGTTTTATCAGTTTGTGTGCCTTTTCACATTACTTATGTTTCTGGATCAATCTGCAGACTCAAAACATAACTAAAATGATTTGGAAACTCAAAAAATATATAGGAAAACGTCACTGGACTTCAATGAACAAATTAAAAACAGGCTGATACTGGAGGGAAGAAGGAGGAGGGAATGGGGGTGGCGGCAAACTGCAGACCTGCTGAAGGAGGAGTCGCTCAAGGGATCCATAGTTCAAGTTTCTCCTCTGTAAGTAAGGCTCCTACATACTCCTTACAACTATTTGCCCTTTTATCACTAAATTTAGAAATTCTTTGTGAGCTTATACCAGTCACTTAACCTCATTGATCTATTTCATTGTAAAAAGGGGGCTACTGTACAAATCAGGAGTTAAATAATAGAATATCTCCAGCACTTAGCACAGTGTGTAGACCTCACTAAGCTCTCAATAAATGCCAGAAGTCATGGTGATGAGAATATTGCACACAAGACTTTATTTCCTAAGATGCAGTACCAACACGTAGGTTCCACCCCACATGCTCTATTTCCAGTGTGGTGCTCCTCCAGCAGGAGGTGGGTCTGTGATCCTTCTTGAATCCAGCCAGGCCTGTGACTAGGCAGATGTGACCCTATGGCACTCATAAGACTAGTTCATAAAAGGTGATATAGCTATCCTCTGGTGCTTTCTCTTTGGAGATGTGCACCTTGAGAGCCCCCAGTGGCCAGTAACAAATCTGGCTCCCTTGACGCCTCTATGCTAGAGAGACCACATGGACAGGTCTTACAGAGTGAAGGTTCAAGGAGCCCAAGTGTCCCAGACCAGGCACATAAGTGAACAAACCTTAAGGTGATCCCAGGCCCCAGCCCTTGAGCCCTCCTGATGCCGAGTGGACTGAAGAGACCACACAGCTAACCAGATTCTAAGTTCCTGACACAAAGAAACCGTGAGAGTTATAGTTGATGGTTGTTGTTTTAAATCATTAAGTTTGGGGGTGGTTTGTCACTCAGCATTAGATAACCAGAATACTGCCTATCAACTCCCTTGTCCACTTCTAATACAGAAAGCATACCCTGTGATTTTTCTGTTTAAAAAGGATTCAGTGGGGCTCCACCTCACACACAAGAAAAAAAAAACCTGAATTAACAAGAATCTGGGAGCTCCTCAACAGATTGTGAGACTTGAAGGCAGGGACTGCAGCTTGTCCACCAGTGAACCCCAAAGCCTCAGCAGCTCCTCATCTAGGAGGTGGCTTCACTGGGCAGGATGAGCCACCCAGTATGGAAAAAGTGAACAAGAAAATGAATGATGAAAACCATACATCCAATGAGCACAGACTTAGCTCCTTCCATGTGGTCCTGGGGTTACTGTTGTCAAGTCACCCTCATGGAACGTTAGCTGCACCCTCATCTCATCTGCAGGAACCTGCTGAGCATTCTCACACAGGCATGGTCCTGTGATGGATTTTACACCCCATGGGCTATACCTGACTAGTAGGGGTCAGGAGCCAGCACATGAAAATGAATTACCCCTCCCTCTCTCTGTCTCTCCATTGGACAATTCCAAGGCACATTCTTAGACAGCCAGTCCCCTGTGAGATCACGTCCCAGCTGCCCACAGTGCTCAACCTGTGCCCTCAGACATCCTTATTGGCTCCTCTCCTTGGCATCTAAGCTTTTCATGAGCACTACCACACTCTTCATCTCACTAACCCACCAGCAGCATTTGTCTTGAGCAACCACTCCCTCCTCCTGGATATGTTTTATTCACTCGCTTTCCAGGACATCAATCTCTCTTTGTTTGCCCTTTGCCTCCTTGGTTGGTCATTCTCAATTTGCTTTGCTATGGCAACATCAAGAGGTCAAGGAGAAAAAAGGCCTACCCAGATAATCCAGAAAAGTCTCCCCATCTCAAGATCCTTAACCTAATCACACTTGCAAAGTCACTCTTGCTACCTAATGTGACATATTCATAAATTTTGGGAGTTAGGCCCTGGGTATCTTTGGAATTCATTATTCTGTTACCAAACTATGCATCTTCAACTGGGGGTCTAACAGATAACCTATAAAAATTCAAACTGAACACTAATTCTTCCCTCCATCTCAGATCTCCTCCACTTTTGGCTTTCCAGTTTTCAGGTGATGGCAGAATCATCTTTGATTACTTTCTCTCATATCTCACATCTAAGTCACAAAGAAATAGACTTTATCTTCAAAATATATCTAGAATATGACCATTTCTCATCATCTCCACTACCACTGGTCTAAGCCACCACCGTCTTGTGTCAGGATTCCTACTATTGCTACCTAACTGGTTTCCAGGCTTCTTCCCTACAGTCTATCGTCAGAGCAGCCAGCATATTATTAATAATTAAGTCAAATCATATCACTTTTCTGATCAAAATGGTGCAATGATTCCCTGGCTCACTTGGAATGATAGCCAAAGCCCTTTATGGTCTCCACCCTCCACTGCAGTTGCCTTTCTGACCTCATCTCCGACTCCTCATCCACTTGCTCTCGTCATTCCAACCACACTCGCCACTTGCTCCATCTCTACCACCACACATGGACCTCATGTTAGAACTTGGCTTTCATTGTTCTCTCTGCTGGGAAGATTCTTTTCCCAATTATCAGCCTGGCTGACTTTCTTGTTCTCTGTATTAGTTTTTCTATTGCTGCCATGAGCAATTACTACAGATTCAGTGGCTTAACACAACACCCATTTATTATCTCATAGTTCTGTAGGTCAGAAGTTCTGGTAGGGCATGGCTCAACTGAGTTCACTGCCCAGAGTCTCACGAGGCTAAAATCAAGGTGTAGGAAGGGCTGCACTACTTTATGAAGGCTCTGAGGATAAATCTACCTCCGGGATTATCCAGGTTATTGGCCAGATTCAGTTTCTTGCAGCTGTAGTACTGAGGTCCTGTTTCCTATCAGTTGGAGGCTGCTCTTTGCTCCTGGAGGCTCCCTCCTTCCTCCTCATGCTTTCCATGCCTCTACCCTCCAGCACTCTGGGTTGAGTCTCTCAAATTTCAACCTCAGGCACATCTGTCTGATTCTAACCATTACTCTACTTTCAAGGACTCTCTGATTAGATTGGTTTAGACAAGACAGTCCAGGGTGATCTCCATATTTTAAGGTCTGTAACTTTAATTCAAGGTCAAAAGTGCTTTTTGTCATGCAATTTAACCCATCTACAGATTCTAGGAATTAGGGCATGAAATCTTTGGGGGGCTAGTCTGCCCTCCACACCTCCTTTCCCAACCATGGTATTTATACCACAACCCAGCTCTCCACTCCCCACCCACTTTTCATTCCCCTTTTCCTGGTCAACTTTGTTTCTATAACTCTCATCACTTTATAAGAAACCATATAACAAATATTTATTATACTTTTTGATTATCATCTGTCTTCCTTTGTTAGAAAATAAACTCTATAAGGTCAAGGATCTTTGTCTTGTTCCCTGGTAATCCAAAGAATACCTGGTAAGCACTCAGTGACTCCTTTTTTAGTATATAAATTTATCCTATCCTAAAACATTCTCTAACCCCACTTCCAGACTGTTTTTAGTTTCAGTGGTTTTAATACACTAATTAGAACAATGATTCTTGATTGATGATGAAGAATATGGGGAAATATCAAAAAACTGCTCTCTTAATGTTGCCTCATAGCTGAGGTCAACAATACCTAACCAGCTTAGGTCTCACTAACCAGCTCAGTTCTCACAGCAATGCTTGCAAAAAAAACAAAACAAAACAAAACAAAAACAGTTGGTTATTTCTACAAAAAGAAGCATACTTTATTTTTGTGCCATTATCCAGGCACCCAGGCAAAACAACTGAGTTGTTGAGGTCATCTGGTCTCAAACTGTACAAAAAAATTAGTGGATGAAAATAATCATAGATGCCTTTTAAAAATTTCTACAAATGCCTGTGGGTAGAAAAATGAACACTATTTGTTTGAGGAAGTACCATGGAAAGGACTAAGACTTGCTGGGGTTTAAGACTGCAGACTGCCATTAGTCAGTCTAGGGCTAGAGAGATGACAAAGCTATAATAAAAAAATAAATAAATAAAAGAATTTTGGAGCCAAAGCCATTTTAGAAATCAAATCCAAACTTTACAGAGGAGGAAATGGAGGCTCAGAAAGGGTAAGTGACTTGTCTGATCGCACAAAGCTGGTCAGTGAGATGATACTTTGGATATACATTATTACCGAACAGAGTGAAAATTCAATTTCTACTATCTCTCTAGGCATTTAAAATGTTCAGTTAATGAGCTGACTCTCTGCTTCAAAAGGCTGGATCCAGCACAGATTCTCACAGACAGGGAGATTCCGCCGACCAGCATTGTATTTGGCCCAACTAAGATATCTCAGTTCAGGTGGAGTGCTGCACACGGGGGTCTGCAGTCCCCGGGGCGCATGGCATGGCCATAGACTTGACAACCTCAAAGTGATTCCAGGAGGACCCCTTTGGACATTCCTGCACTGAGGATAGGCTTATCATGCAACATACCAAAAAAACAAAGGGCTTCAGGGAGAAGATGTAATGATGTCTGAAGAGATTATCTACCTGTAAATAGAGAAAAATAACTGTTATCTAAGGATCTTGAGAAAACCTGTAAGCATTTACAGATATGGACTTGTTGCCAACAGAACAAGTGAAAACGAAGGAAAGTATATTTTAAGGGACTAAATAAGATATATTTTGAATGGAGTTCTCACACAAACACAAAAGACAGCAGGAACTGATGTGAAATAGTTTCTAATTTACCAAATCACTACCTTTTGCTTTCTGAATACCTACAACAGGAATGCAAGAGAGCACGATAATTCAGATCTATATTTAAAACAAGAGACAAGAGCTGCTTTGGTATTTCTTTAGACAATCTCTCATTCACTTTTGAGCATTCGGCATTAAGGAAAAACAAATCAAGAAACCAGTTTATTACGGCAATGTACAGAGTGACTTTTCAATGGGAGAGCATCAATGTTATGCAGAAGGAGAAAATAAGTCTATTTTTGGAATCACCAATCAACTTTCCTCACCATGGTTACAGGCCACGTTTCATGACTTTACAGAATCACAGATGATTCAAAATGACCTTGGCAATAATTTAGACCAAATCTCATATTTTATCCATGGAGAAACTGAAGCTTAGAGAGGTGGGGAAGATCATCTGACAACACAGCCCTTTAAATACACATCACAACAGAACTCAACTCCCTCCCCCCACTCATAAGGAAAAATGGGAAGCCATTACCTCAGGAAGAAGGTACTCCTTAATTTCTCTATGGTTTTATTCATTTGCAAACTATAAAAAATTGTTTGGGCAGTTAAAATCTCCATGTTTCTACATGGTTTGAAAAAACCTTTTCAAAACTACACTTTTATACTCATAACTTCAACATAACTTGAAAATACAAACATGTTCCATACCGACTCATATGTTTCTTAGGCTTTTAACCTGTTCCCTACTAGCCAAGGAAGCCCAGCTGAAAGAAAACAGATCAGCCATGTGCATTGTGCAGGCCTCTATGAAGTTTTATTTAATATTTATTCATACTCTTTGACCTCTTTCTTCCATTTTCATGCAGATATGTATGTATACACACATACACACACATGTACATATATAGGTATATTTGGACAGATCTTATTAACTTGGATATTTGGTAGGGGTAGACCAGTTAAAAATCAAAGCAATAAAATTTTTCCTGTCATATACTGCTAAGTGGAATTCATTTTTAAAATGACCCCCAGGGGCACCTGGGTGACTCAGTCAATTAAGCATCTGTCTTTCACTCAGGTCATGATCTTGGGATCCTGGGATCAAGCCCCACATTGCACTCGCTGCTCAGTGGGGAGTCTCCTCCCTCTCCCTCCACTCCTCCTCTCCCAACTTATGTTCAATTCTCTCTCTCTGAAATAAACTTTAAAAAAAATGACCCCCAATCCAGTAGGAGCAGGTTCTCAGCACTTCACAGAGAACGCTTGTGTTAATGTTCCCAGCATTTATTATATGTGTCCACCATATGTCAGGCTCTGTATTGTGAACTGGAATATCAAAAGATCGAGTCCCTGCCCTTGTGAATTCACAATCTAGTAGACCCAGGAATGAACAGGTGGTGTGGTAAGTGTAGTTAACAGCGGCTGGTTAATGGAACAACAGGGGCAGAATGAAGGGAGACAATCAGATATCATGGGAATGGAGGGAGAATATCTGGAAAAAGGAGAAAATGATCAACTGGTATTTGTCAAAGGAGGAGAAAGGTTTTTCTGGGCAAAGAAGATAAAGGAAGTGTTTTCCATGGAGAACCCAGCACACACAAAGGCTGAGACAAGAAGTGGAATGGCTTGGTCAGGCATGTGGCAGAATGCAAGGCCCCGCCCCCTCTGCTTCTGTAACTCTGGCCACGTGCTACCTGGTCTCACTCTACATCCAGTCTGCCCCACCAGCAGCCACACCTAATGGCCCTCGTGCCATCTCCTGTCCCCTTCTCCTAAACCACTTGTTCATGCCTCCAATATTTACTCCTCCATCCTCCAGCTCAGCTAAAGAATGAATACACTGCCATCCAGAGAAGTGACAGGCAATGAGGGCAGAGAAAGGGGAGGGCCAGGCTGGAGGGTCTACATGAGAGTCTGGAGATGGGGAGTTTATCCTCAGACAAGGGAGAACCATAGATTTCTCTCCACAAGAGAGGACTCTAGCAGAAAAACTGGAAGGGGCAAGTCTGGAAGGAGCAAGGTCCAGGGAGGAAATTAAGGTGAATGAGAAGTAATGAGTATCTGACTGAAGTAAGTAGTCATAAAGTAGACAAGATCATGTGAAGGAAATAAAATCAAAGGCTTATTTTATGACTGAATGGAGGGTGGGGAGGTGGAGGAGAGAATTTCAATGTCTTAACAGAACAATTATATTTGACTTCAAGCTATTGATTTTAAAGCATATTGTTTCCAAGAAATTGTCATAACATAATTTTAATATACATAAAATTGCATTATTTGTTTCTAGGATCATCCTTGTAATAATAAAACAACTAACATTTGAACTGGGCTAAGGCCTATGATTTGTAAGCAAACTGAATCATCAGTGTGCCATTAGCATTGGAAGCTACTGAGACTAACAGTCCCTTCATCAGAATGCTGTCACTGAATTTTTTAGGACAAGTTAAGACCCAAAAGGAAATGCACAGAAAATACTTTAAATTTTTCTAAATAATTGGCAAAGGAAAAATATAAATACATACTAGAATTCTGGTTGTGCAGAAACTTTGCAAGTACATGTATTTATAGACAAACATATACATAGAAATTGTAAGAAGCAAATTTATAGACTTCTTTGGAGAAAACACAAAGCATCAAAGTTTATAACATACTTTTCCCACAATCTCCTACTGAAAGGATGTAGAAAATAGAAGGATCCCTTGAATGAAGAGACACCAACTTTCCATTTGTTCATCACTTCAAATCTCATTCTGGTATCAGGTGACAATTTTCATGAAAAGGCCACTTTTTTCCTTCCTGGATATGTTCCCTATGGATAGCCACCCCCACCTCATCCTTAGGAACCTAGCAATCCAAGAGGAATCTCTTCTCCATGGACCATATCCATTAAGGAAGGGCATCTACATCAGAAAGGCTTACATTATACAAGATGCTTCCCAGATTGCTGCAAAGTCCACCCTGAAGATCTTGACCCATGCGTCACAGCAAGACAGCAGAACTTCTAATAGTGGTTCTCAACCTTATTTGCACATTAGTGTCACTTAGGGGGTTAAAACACACACACACACACACACACACACACACGTATGTATCTTGTCAGGGCCCCATCCTAGACCAGTTAAATTAGAATCATTAAGGATAGATCCGAGAAGCACCCACATGATTCTCACAAGCAACAAGGGCTGAGAACCACTCGCCAGAACCTTGCTTCCGTAAGGGGGGTCTGCAGACCAGCGGCATCTCCTGAGAGTTTATTAGAAATGCAGAATCTCAGGTCTCACTTGAGATCAACAGAATTGGAATCTGCAGTGTAATGCCATCCACAGTGATTTGTGGGCACAGTAAACTGTTTGAAGCCCTGGCCTAGAACAGTCTTGCATCATGGGGGCAGGCTCTAAATAAGACTTACTGATGAGATGAACCAATATCTCATCTTAAAGATCATACCTCGGCTAGCCGTATAAATGCACTAAATGTGCAGTAATCCCTCAGATACCAGTCAAAACAGCTCCCTACACTGGACAGAAGGTGAGAGGTAAGTCCTACCACTGCATGGAGCAGGGCATTGTCCTGATGTGAAATGACTACAAGTGAGTCACTGACCCACCAGATTCACAAATGGTTGGATGGAGGAAGGCAGGGAAGAGGACGGGGGAAACGTTCAAAGAAAACATTTACTCTCTGTAATTACTGATATTTTTATAAACCTCAAGTTTGTCAGATTTTTTTAAAAGAAGTTTGTCTCCAGAGTCTAAAATGTTTCTCTCCACCATACAACAAACACTTCTTTTAGATGCACAAATACTCTGTAGCCAAAGGTCCAATGCAACAAGACCTCCCCGCCTTGGGAAATTACATAATTTTTACATTCCTTCATCTCTTGCTTGCTAACCCCTTCTAAGAATTCCCTCACAGAAAAACTAGAAAGCCATGAAAATTGCTCATGATCCCAGGTACAAGATGGAAATGCTGCTACTGGTGAATATCTGGGAGACCACATCTGGGAGAGGCAGGGGCAAAACCCCAGGGAGGTAAAAGAACTTGAGGGTAACCTAAGGGTGCAGCTGATTTAGCCCCAAGAGGCAACACTGAAGGAAAAGAAAGAACAAAATGTTATTTAGTTCAAATTTACTTGAAGTTGAGCTCCAAAATTACTCCAAGGAAATTCAAGGTAAGATCATCAATTTAAGCAGTTTCTACAAAACAAAAGGAAGCAAATATTGGCTCCCTGTATAGCGTTCTCATTATTCATGATCATCCAAATGACCTCTCCCATGTCTCCCTTTCTTTCCTCCTACTCCTATGACCTGAAATAGACTATATCAGTTCCAAACTGACCAGAAAGCAAAGATATGATTTGCAGCAGAAGCAGAGAGACAGAGAAGCAGAGACAGAAACCCAGAGAGACAGAGAAGAAGAGAGAGAGAATAGGAAGAATACAAGAAACAATTAAGAAGCAGCAAAGGTGTTCAAACTATTTAGCTAGAAGTAAGTCCAAGCCACATATCAGAAGCTATTGGAGTTCTTTTAAAATTACTGATTCCCAGGGGCCCACCCAAAACCAAATAAATAAGAATCTTGGGATAGTCATTTAAATTTTCAGAAACCTCCCTCAAGCGATTCTGAGCCAGACGGAGAGCTGGAACCCCAGTTATGAGGAAGGATTCTAACATCAAACCCTCACATTTTCATTTTTAATATATATTTTTAAAGTTTCTGAATACACGTAAGTCATTCCCTAATCCACTTTATTAGCACTACCTTACTTTTTCTTTTTACTAATTTATTTGTCAACCTAACTCATACAGATTACTTTAAAATTCATATAATACTACCACGCTTAAAATGGAAACATAGCAGCAGCCTGTCTTACCTCATCATCACCCCCAAACCCACTTCCTAAAGGCAAACTACTTTTAAAACTTCTAGCTAGCTCTTTTGATATTAAATTTCATATTCCTAAACCCACCTATAATTCGTAAAATAAGAAGGAGCCTATATAAATATTAAGAAACAGATATTAGAAATTTAAAAATAAGGCCCAAAAAATCATTGGAAGGAGCAGATGATAAAGCAGAAATCAAAGCAAAAAGGTAGAAGAGAAGAAACACAATCAGAGGATTAGTCCAGCAGGCACTCCCTCATTAGTCTTATAGTCTGTCATACTAGAAAGAGTGTTCATGGTCGATCTGTCTTCAAGACTAAGGTGTTAAATACTGAACGCAAGCTGTATACTCATGGAGTTGGGGGAAGAGGGTTGTTGCCTGGTGGGTTCACTTTAGGAAGAATGGGTAGTAAGTCCGTTTTTTTTCAGTTTGGGCCCTCAATGTCACTATCTGTAAGTCTTTTCTCTAGGGCTGTCCTTTATAGGCAGAGAAGAATCCTTCAATACCCTGCCTGGGTTGGTAATTACCTCCCTCTCCCAGCACTGGGTAGAGGAAAAAGAGCATGGTGTCTCACTGTTTAGTACACAGTTTCATTAAATTCCTCTGTTTTCACTGAGCATTTCACTATTACCCTCTTTTTTTTTTTTCTAGCTCTAAATTCAGAACCACTAATTTACTTTAACTTCTTCAGAGAAAAATGTCCAGTGTCCAGCAAGGGTTTCATCTTGCTGTAGGGGATGGGGAAAGTGAACTGAGGGCTGGTCCCTTTCACAGACTTACAATCACTCCCTTATTTTCTGCCCCGCTCCAGAGCCTCCCACTCCAGAACCTTTCTGGGAGATAAACTGGTTCTTCCCAGAATCTACTCCCAACTTCCTTTCACAGCACCTAAGTGCCAACCTTCCCCACTATACTAAGTCCACGGCCACAGGTGTCTTTGCTTTTCGTCCTCTGAAAATGTGTTGGTGTCTCCCATCTGCCGTTGCCTCTTCTCACATTCGCACTGTCATTAAACGAGGGGTTCAGCAGGGACTGACAATAAACACATGTTCAGCCTACCAAATTCCAACCTCAGATCTCCACAAACAAATCTTATAACCAAAAGATGAGCCTTTCTCTATCAATTTTTAAAACACTCATAGCTTTTCGTTTTCACAGATACACCAGATCAGCTAAGATACTTTTCCAATTATTTTAATGCTTATCATCATTTCCTTTTTTTAATCATAAAAAACCGCATCCAAAAGAATGCCTTTCTGGATACCACATTTGGTATTGACTCTTTAATTGAATCTTAAAAGACTGTAGAATTCAGAATACTAAATTACGACTAAACAAAGAAAATACAGGTGTTTCATGCAAGAAAGCTATTATCATTGACTCCTTCTTGCCACTTCAAATCTACTCAAAGGTGGTGACCTGAACTGAAAGGCATTTGCCTCCATAATAGTCAGGTGTTTTCCAAAAAGTCCTCTGAATATTGCACACAGTCATTATCAATACTGAAATCCTAGCTCTCCTGCTTCTAAGGACAGGCAAAGCAGGAATGCTCAGAAAGTTTAAAAAATAATTAAGCATGAGGATTTTTCTCACATCCAAAGATCACAGTTTATCACTCCCATCCAAAGGACACAAATCTGAAGACTCTTAACATGAAGATTTTGATCTTTAAGACTGAAAACCTGCACTTGTTCTAAACACTAAATTCATAGTTAGAGAAATAAAAAATAACTACAGAGTAAAATACTAATATTACATTTTAATCTAATTCCACTCAAAAGGAACACATATTTTGAACCTGTCAATATTTATGACTGTCTCCTGTTACTACTCATGACTTCCCTGAAAAGAAAACTAAGCATCTAATGAAAAAGATTTGTGCAGGGAGAAAAAAAATTACATTGTTCTACTTCTCGAGCTGGTACTTACATGGATGTTCACTTTTTAATAATTCATTGGACTATATATTTTTCATTTCAAAAGTTATATACGTGTTATATTTTATAATAAAAATTACTTTTAACAGTTAAGAGTGGATAAAAAGTCAGAAAATTCACTTGTCATAAAACACAGTGCTATAATCTTACTTGTCTAAAATTATTTTACATACTGATATGGATAAAGGGAAAAAAGTCATCATGATTTACCTTAAATGTCTAAACCAGAGTCTGACTGAATTTTGATAGCGATCTTCGGATGAGGAAACTGAAGAATTTAATAGTTAATTAGTAAGGTTACTAATAGTGATGGAATCAGCACTAATTCCAAGTGCTATATGTCTAATTAAGGGCTCCTTAAACATTTTGAGGAGAAAGAACTTTCCACTTTTCCAAAGTTTTGAATTCACAAACAGGATATCAAAGCTGATGGTCTCTGCTCTGACGGCTGAGTTTCCTGAGATCCCCAGGGAGAAAGCAGAGATCCACTAGGTATGGCTGTGAAACTGATTAATGAAGGACCACTCTTAGTCATTTCACTTATATTGAGTTAGTGTGAAAATGCACCTGCTGCCTCAGAAGTTACTTTTACTCATATGCAAATAAGGAACCTATGAGTGATCAATAACCTTATGTTCAAAGGGAAAAACAACTCTTTCCCATTCACAAGGTTTTCAAAGGAGGGATATTCTCTGTCCCCTCCTGTCTTCTTGCCCTATCCCATATTGTTCCCTATACTGGAGGAACAATTTGATTAGCATGTGGCAAGTGTTTCTCAATTCTCAAATTGATTTTTTCTGTGAAAGACATTAAGCATGAGAGTTTTGGCATCTTTCTCCTTTTCTCTAGTTAGGTAGCAAAAGGCAGAGACCTGGGTATTTCGGCTCTTCGACCTCAAACCTTCCATCCTGCATGTTGTTCCAAAGTCTACATGAGGGAGGAGGTGCACAAAGCTGTTTTGAACTTTACACCAAGCTATGTCCTTCAATCTAGACTTCATCAATAATGAAGCTAGTATTTGGCTGTTGATGCTTACCTGTTTTTTTGTTTGTTTGTTTGTTTTTTAAGATTTTATTATTTATTTGAGAGAGAGAGAGAGAGAGAGATCACAAGTAGGCAGACAGGCAGGCAGAGAGAGAGGAGGAAGCAGGCTCCCTGCTGAGCAGAGAGCCTAATGTGAGCCTCAATCCCAGGACCCTGAGATCATGACCTGAGCCAAAGGCAGAGGCTTAACCCTCTGAGCCACCCAGGTGCCTGATGCTTACCTGTTTTTTAATTCATGGAGAAGAGCTGCTGCTTTTCATGGGTCCTCCTCAAAGATACCATCACCTACCTTTGGGTTAGAAGACAGAGGACATGGACCTGATCCCATAGTTCTCCTCAATTTATTGTTCCTGTGCCCACAAATGCCAGTGTCCTAACAGCAGTAAGTAGACAAGCTAAGTGGAAGCTTTCTAAGATTTTGTTCCATGGATCCTTTAATTACTTCTTTGGCTCTAGAGAAAAATGCTAAACCAAGGCTCAGAGATTCGGGCCCCTTCCTGAGCTGGCTCTGTCACATATGTCTGTGATACGGAGCAAGTCACAATCTCTGTAGAAAGGCTTTAAAAAAACTTTAGTTTCCCCATCTTTTATAAATTTTTTTTAAAGATTTTATTTGACAGAGAGAAGCACAGTGAGAGAGGGAACACAAGCAGAGGAACTGAGAAAGGGAGAAGCAGGCTTCCCGCCGAGCAGGAAGCCCGATGTGGGACTCGATCCCGGATCTCCAGAATCATGACCTGAGCCGAAGGCAGCCGCCCAACCAACTGAGCCACCCAGGTACCCCATATTTTAAATGAAGGAATAACTTCCCTATTTTTTAAGGTACGTTCCAACTCTAAAGTTCAGAAAGGCTTCAATAAATGTATTCCAGAATTGAAAAAAATAGACTTTGATACATATGTATATATCAAATGTATATATATATAAAATATAATATATAACAATGTATGCCTTGGTCTCATAGTTCCTGAAGATCAATGCCCTTCTGCTTCATGGCTGTGACAACTCACCATTGTCAAGCTCAATGACATCTTGAGTTTACATCATCGCTCATAACTAACCTCTTCGTAATGATAAGCCACTCTAAAACTTCCCCGTGCCCTTTGCCACCAGCCCCTGCACATCCTCTCCTATTTCTCCCTTTCTGCTGTCCCTGGTGAACCAGCTGCTACACATTCCACTCTCCTGCCTGCTGCCTCCTCTCCTGGCCTGGCAGCACTGTCTCACTTTCTTCCTATTCCACAAGGGGCCCAGATGGAACCTGCAGTGCCAGTGATACTCACACCACCTCCACTTCCAACTTTCGGAGCATTGCTGGAGAGAGTCAGGAAGAGAGGGAAGATTAGTTCCACCACCGGTCAGGCCCAGCCACTTCTGGCTCCCTGTGGCACTCCAATGGGAAGCTACTGCAAACTCCTCCCCTCCCTAACTTTACCCCTCACCAACTTGCTTTCAGCCAATCAACTGGCCTCCTCCATTACTGCTCTTATTTTCCAACAGAAGGGAATGGATCCATTTCAGATGCAGCCACCTTCCCTCTCCACTCCCAACTTCTTTCTAAAACTGTGTCTTTTTGTCTCCATGCCACATCTGTTTTTCCACGAATAACTCTGTGCCATGACCTGGGCGATCAAATAATTTGTTATTCAAAAAGTGACCTCTTTTAGAATAAAAGTAGGCATTGTTTTTCCAGATATTTATAATATGTGACCAAACATTAGCCTATAAATAAACTGGGGTAACAAGTGTGACCCAAGACTGCCCTGGGCCATCTGAACCTAGGGCCACTCTCCCTTGTTCCTACCCCTCCTGCTTGTGGAGGGCCTGGTGCAGTAGTTACCTTCCCACTCCCTCTCCTGATCTTCAGGCCCTTCCTCTCCATGGACACCCACAACACTCACAGACCTTTCTTACGCATTTGTTTTAGTCACTGGCCTCTCAGATTTTCACAGTGCAATCATGGTTTACACTCTCCATTTTCTTCCCATTCAGGCACCCCTCAGGCACCTTGCTGACTTGTTTCTGACTTGTCTCCACTGCCCAAAGGCTGCTGACAATGGTCTCCCTAATAAGTCTACTGACCTTGTCCCAATCTTTGATGTCTGCCCCTCCACCCTATCAGCCTTCACCAACCCTCCTCTCTCACCTTTCGTTACCTGGTCTTTTCCTTCTTCTCCTGCTGCTTTCTTCTCAGCATCCTGACAGCCTCTTTCTGTCTCCCTCCAAGTCCACTAATACTAGTTTTTCCAAGGCTCTGCCCCAGCCTTTTATTCTTTTCACCCACACTGTGAACCTTTCTCACAACTTAATCCCTTCATAGGGATGCCCCAAATTTTCTCTATTTGCAATGGCTCACTTCCATCTGGATGGTCCATAGGCACACATATGTGTGAACATATCCAAATCCAAACTTCTCATCACTTCCACTAACGAGACACTGACTGCATACTACTAGCAAGTGCCTTTATAGCGGTTCTTGACAAGTTCGATTCCTGCCATTGCTGTCCAAAGTCACTCAGCTTCCACCTTTGACTTCTCCCACAACTCCTTCAACTAATTAGTCAACAATCCCTGTCCCATTTACTTCTATGATGTCACACCCAACCCATCTGCACCCACCCTACTTTGTATTCTCTGTTGCTTCTCTTCTGGAGCTATCTTAATAGCTTCCTAACTGGGACTGCCCATGGTTCTTCTGACTCAGATTAATCTTCTTATAGCGCAGTTCTCATCACATCACACCCCCCAATATGCACACTTTAAAATACCTTTGACAGTGATCTACTGCCTAGTAATCAAGCTCCTTAGCCCAGCGTTCAAGATCATCACAATATGGTCCTAACCTTGCCATGCAGCCCTCTGCCCCACTATCCTGCCCCCAGGTTCCTCACCCTCCAGTTTAACCACATTCCTCTCTATTCCTGGATATGCTTCTATATTCTTTCATTCAAGTCTTAGTATAGGCTAGTTCTCATAGCTCTGCCAGGTGAAGTCCTACTAATTGAGGCCTTGCTCAAGATGCCTTAATTAAGTCTTTATTAAACTTTTCCTTCTCTGAAACCACAAAGGATTTTCTTTGTGCCTCTCTCACAGTTCTTCCATGTAATACAGCCTTCGGTTACCTGTCTTATGCTCTTTACATGACTCTCAAGCCTCATAAAGAGTGCCAGTGTCTGACAGACCTGTGGACTCCTTATACTGCTTTATATATAATAAGCTGAATGAGAGGCTGAAGTAGTCAAGTTAACTTGGTATCCATCATATGTCATATAAAAGAATGAAAATGTACTTAATATCATCAAAGTCAATTATAAATTGTTAGGAAGGCCCAGAAACAAGCAATTTCTGCTGTTAGTTCAAGGACATATGAATGTTAGATCAAGGCTATATGAGTCATTTTACTTAGACTAACACTGCAGGAGAATTGTGCATTCTTTATTGATTCCTTAAAATACAGAGATGTTTAGAGATAGACGAGATCTTAGAGATCATTTAATTCTTCCCCAACCCCTTGTCCTATCCCAACCACCAATGGTACAGTTGAAAAAAATCAAAGCTTTGAGAGATGAAGCTGCTCCCAAGGTCACATAAATCAGAAATCATAAATGTAGCCATTACCATTTATTATGGGCCCAGTTATGCCAGACACTGGATGAATGTTATTCCAGCCCCATGATAATCTTTAAAGGGAGGTGATACTACCCCCACCTTAGAGATGAGAGAATGCTCAAAAAAAAAAAAAAAAAAAAAGTGAAGTAACTTGCTACTGAGAGCCCTGATTGTTAGGGACACAGCTGAGCTCAGCCCCAGTTCTATCTGGCTGTCACATCTAGGCTCTTTTTCTTTTTTTTTTTTTAAAGATTTTATTTATTTATTTGACAGAGAGAGAAAGAGATCACAAGTAGGCAGAGAGGCAGGCAGAGAGGGAGGACGCAGGCTCCCTGCTGAGCAGAGCCCAATGCACGGCCTCGATCCCAGGACCCTGATATCCTGACCTGAGCGGAGGGCAGAGGTTTATTCCACTGAGCCATCAGGCGCCCACGTCTAGGCTTTTCTAACTGGACACTGCGGCAGAGGCAAGACCTACCAGCTGTCTCGTCTCCTATCTCTTACTATGCCTCCAGTGAATAATTATGCCAACTAAGCAAACACACATATTCATAAGTTGTGAGCCATTTTGTCTGAAACCGAGGCATGAAAACTAAATAGTAGTTTCATTATTATGAATGTTCTAAGGTTAATTACTGTCAACATTCTGACTCTTGTCAAAACTTCAATCTGGAAAAGAGATATATGTTTTCCTGTTTTGTGTTTTGTTTTTTTTTTCCAATTCTTAAGTATATTCCTCAACTTAAAATACATTTGCCCAACCACATTTAGCAAGTATTTGCTGAGCTCCTAAATGTCCAAGGTACATGGGAGGACACAAAGTCGAATAAGTTTTACTCTGAGAGTTCACAAGCAGGAGGCAGTCAATGGGCTAATAGTAGGAACCACGCATCCCCCACTTATGGAAGCTCTGGCTAACTTAAGGAACTTCCAACAACATGTCAAAATGCTCAGTCCTAATCTCTGCTCTGTCTGCAGCCTTGGTGAGTCATCTCACTGTGTCTCAATTTCCTCAGCAAAGGGACTGGTACAAAGGAATGGATTGTGCTAAGTAGTTTCAAGGTCCCTGTTAGCTTTGAATTTCCATTATTGCTGAGATTACTCTTGAAATCAGATTATGCTTTTGAAAGTGATCACAACTACTGTCTAGGAGAGGGGACTGCTAGATGCCCACTCTTCTTTAACTTTGGAAGTACTGAGTTCTAAAAATATTGCTAAAAGAGTAAAGCTGACCAATATCTTTCCAAAGTTTATTTTTTTATAATAATAAAAAGTATACTGACATTTACCCTTTAGGGAGGTAGCATTCAGCACTACATTTGAAATCTTCTTCCATTATATCATTGACTGATTATTGCTTTAGTTCTTTACAATACATTTAAGATGTTTAAAATAAAATTTTAAGTAACTCTATCCACTTTGCTGTGGAGTCACTGACATTAACAACAATAATAAAGCAGAGGTAAGCCCTCTTGCATTCACTTATATTAATACTTCATATTAAGTGCTACTTACTATGGACCTTCCCAAGTTTCAGCTAAAGTTGAGGTTGGTGAAAACTGTGGGGAGGGAGGAAAGAGAACTATCTAATATTTCAAATATGAGTGAAAACATACAGCACTGTGGGAACCTGACTTTGTTGATTCCACTTCAATATCCTGCACTTCTTTTGCAATTAGCACAGGTAATATTTTTAATCATCCACGGTCTTCTACAGTAATATACTTCCTTTTGACAAGGCTCTGTATGCCTTAGCTTTCCTCACACTAAGCATCTTGGAAGGTGATGCTCAAACCCAGCTTGTGCTGTCAGTGAAACAGCACAGAGGAGGAAATGAATATATCAAAAGAAAACTGGAAGAGGGGTGCCTAGGTGGCTCAGTCATTAAGCGTCTGCCTCTGGCTCAGGTCATGATCCTAGAATCCTGGGATGGAGCCCTGCATCCAGCTCCCTGCTCGGCAGGAAACCTGCTTCTCCCTCTCTCACTCCCCCTGCTTGTGTTCCCTCTCTGGCTGTGTTTCTCTGTCAAATAAATAAAATCTCAAAAAAAAAAAAAAAAAGAAAGAAAGAAAAGAAAAGAGAAAGGAAAAGAAAAAAGAAAAGAAAAGAAAGAAAAGAAAACTGGAAGAAAAAAACTGTACCATCTCAATGCCTTGCTCACAAAAGGCATTGACTTGCAACTGTCAAAGACAGCCCTACCAAGAAATCAGGAAAAAGAATTTATTCATTCAGGAGTCAACAAATACTGAATGCCTAATATATGCCCCGGACTGTTCTATGTGCTAGAGTTAAAGCCATGAGCAAAATGGGCCAAAATCCCTGCCAGTGGAGCTTCCATTCTAGTACAAAGAGACAAGACTTAAGACAAAATAACATCATTTCAGATAGTGATTAAGTGCCATGGAAAAATAAAATAGGATTGGGTGTGCTTCTTGGGGTAAGGGCTGAAAAACTATTTAAGGTGATCAAGAGGGCCTTTGCTGAGTAGATGCCATTTGACCTGAGTCCTGAATGATGAGAAAACTTTACTCTTAATCCTACAAATGTGGAGGGAGGAGGGAATAAGTCAAGTTAGTGTCTAAGGGTGGTCACAGTGGTTAAAAATTCTGTATTAACGGCAAACTAAGTTCCTTTTTTGATTTGGCTTAACACACACACCCCAAAGCCTAAATCTTTAAGTCTCCTACTTAGGAACCACTTGTTTTTCTTTTAAGATCCACTAACTTTTAAAGTTTCTGCTAATTACTTTAGCGGTACTTAAGCTCAGGCAATTACTAGGGCTGCTTCGAACCCACTACCTCACTTGACACCAACCAATTTCTGAATGAGACAGGACCCAGCCTCGCAGCGAATCAGCACTCCTCCACCGACTCATGAATGCAGCCAGGTGGAATCCTGCAACCCTTCCAAAAATAGGAAACAAGCTTCGGAAAATCTGGGGTACCTGACACCCCAAAGTTCCCCCCCAAAAAACAAGCCGCCGCTCGTTTGCATGAACTCTCCCCCGCCTCTCCAGGCGTCATCGCTGCAGAAGGGCGGCTGTCCCTGGGTCAGAGGCACACGGCGAGTACGCGCGCGTGTGTACCCCGCATGAATCATCGGCGCCCGGTCCGCGGGCGATGATTCATTCACCGCCCTGGAGCTCACCGCCACACGTTCCGGCGTACTATGACCGCCGCACACGCAGCTTCCTTAATATTAAACAAATGTTTCAAAGTACGAATGCCTGGAGCCAGAAACGTGTAGACCCAGGCCAGGCGGCGGAGAGGAAACAGCACGTTTCGGCCGCTGCCTAAGTGTTCCCCCGCCCGGCACGGGAGCGGCGGACATGTCCGCCCGCCCCCACCCCCCGGGGCCCCGGGCCCCCCGCAAGCGCGCCGGCGGCGCCCGCCGGGGGCGCGGAGGGCGCACAGGTGGGTCCCCGCCGGGCTCTGCCTCTCGCCCCTCCCCGCCACTCGACGAAGGCCGACGCGCCCTCGCCAGCGCGCCTCCCGCTCGCCCCTTCCCTCTCCGTGACATCTTATATAATAACCCGAGCTAATCAAAACGGAAGCGACGCGCGCTGCCGGGGCCCGTCTCCCGGCCCGGGCTGGATGCTCGCGCCCAAAGCCCGCCGCCCCCAAACTAGGCGCCGGGGCGCGCGGCTCCGGGGCGGGGGAAGGGCCCGAGCGCCGCCCCGGCTCGTCCCTCCTCGCAGAAGGCGCTGCTCCTGCCGGTCCCCGTCAGGAAGCCGCGAGCGTCACAAACTGCGTCAGCTTCTTCAAACACATTTCATGGTCTCCCTCCAGCCCGGGAGCCGGTTGCTCCCGAGGCGGGGCCGCGGCCGGGGCTGGAAGGAGCCCCTCTGGGGAGGAGAAAGTTCCTCGGGGCCCTCCCCTCGCCCGCATCGCGCCCGGCCCCGCCGCGCCTCCAGCCCCTCTCCACGCGACACCCGCCCCGCCGCGCAGCCCGCCAGCCCGCGCCAATGTCAGCTTGGGCAACTTGTGACCCCCGCGCGCCGGGCGGCCCCCTCCCGCCCGCCAGGCTCGCCCGGCGCCGGGGGCCTCCCCCCTCTGCCCCCACCCGCGCCCCAGCGGAAAGCGGCGACGCCAGAAACTTCCCCGGGCCGCGCCGGGCGGGAAAGGCGCCCGGGTCCCCGCGCATCGCCCTTACCTTGCTCTCGGGAGGCCACGATCCGGGCGGGCCGCACGGGGCGCGTGGTGCGCGAGCGCGCGCGCGTGGGGCGGTAGGTGAGGGAGCCCGCGCCGGCGGGGGCGGGGCGGGGCAGCGGGGGTGCGAGCGGCGCGGGCGGGGGAGCCGGCCCGGCGGGCGGGCGCGAGGAGAGCGGAGCCGGCGGCGGCGGCGGCGGCGGCGGGCGGCGGCGGCGGGCGCGGGGCGAGCGCGCCGAGGGGGCGGAGGAGTTGCCGTGGGTTTGTTTACGCATTGCTGCCCGGCTCGGGGCACAGCCCGCACTCCCTGATTGGACACAAACTGGGGCACAGCCTCTCGCCGCCGCCCGCCAGGCCTCCTCGAGCAGCCGCCGCGCAGCTCCCGGAGCGCCCTGCCCGGCACGGCCCGTGGAGGCGCCCGGGCCTGGAAGGGGCGAGCCGCGGCGACCACCGGAGGCGGCCGTGGGGCCACTCGTTGGCCCGAGGCTCGCGATCGCCCACCTGTAGTGGCCCGACCTTGGCAAGGAGATATTCGAAACTTCTGAGACTGGAGACTTCGTACCATTCAGCCGTAGAAGGGGCACTTCCCTCCCCACCGCCCCCCACCCCCACCCCCTCAACGGACGGAGGAAGCTTGCCTTTGAATGAATAGAAAGCCCCAGCTCAAAAGTGCCCCTTCCGCGATGGTCAAGCCGAACCTCCTTCTACAAGCTATCCCTGGGAGCTCAGCTTCTTCCTGGCCTCCAGCTTCTCTACTTGTGTTCTGTCCTCATGGCGCATTCAAAGTTGCCATCCCCGAATTGACCTTGCCACATGGTGCCTAAGATCCCAGATGACACTCCATGGCCTCAAACCCTAATTCCTTAGTCTTAGAGTCTTCCACAGCTGGGCCTCCGTCCATCAGTCTCTTTCCCTTAACTGCCCAGCCCTCACTCCCAAAACCTTTGCCTATAGACAATACCTTAGATGCTTCTGTTTTTTCGAGACTGATTTTGATCCTGCTCTGTTCTCTGACCGAACTCCAAAAACCCCCAAAGGTCCTTCAGCTTTTCAAACCCTCGTAGGCTCATCTTGTCTAGCATCTCCTACCATCTCTGTGCAGTCTACCCGAACTCCGTGCAAAATCTACCCCTTGTGGTTGGCATCAGTCTGGCTTGAGGGTCAGTCATATGTCTACTCTGTGTCCCCACTAGTCTGCAGATACTTTAAGAACAAGAGCCTGGTTTTCACAGGGCCCCGGGGATGGGAGAGATGAACACTGTAAGAATAAATTCGCCACTGAGTGCCTGCAGCTCTGTTGGTACTAAAAAAACTCAGGAGAGTCTCTATCAAGAGACTCTCCTGATAGTCTACAAACCTCATCTTGCAAAAAGCAAACACTTCCAAAAACTGAGAATGCCCTCTATTTCCGTGTCTTTGTGTTCTTCCCCACACACCTAGCTATGTGCCATCTCTACTCATAATGGACACTTGATAATCCTTGGGGGAATAAAACTGAGATGTTCCTTCAGCTCAGACTCAAGGCGATTAAAGTAAATATGGTAAACCATGGAGGAATAGACACAAATGGCCGTGAACCCATTCATTTTACAGATAATTCCAAGGCTAAGGGTCCCTCAACTCTGACAGCTGGTATGGACGTATCACTCTCCAATCAAACCCTGGGGAAGTAGACCCAGACCCTTCCTGACTCTTGGGATGGCTGGATTTCTTTCTCTCTTTAGACTCCCTGCTTCCAGTCCCACTGGGAAAGCTGCCTTTGAACTCTGAGGGTAAATCTGAGTGAAAGTTTTCTTTCCCAGGCAGTTCAGTAGTGATGATTTAATGCAGCAAATTAGGTACAAAGGCGCTGAAAGAACTGGAAGTGCAACCAGGGGAAGGTGAGGCAACCCTGAGATTAACAACTGCTGGATGCACCTCTTCCCCTAGGGCTTGAGGGAAAAAGGGAAGAGGCTGCCAAAACCATGAAGGTCTTGCCCAGTGAGAGCTGGAGCCATGAAGGAAGTTACAAAACTGCTGGGGGTGCCTCCCAAAGAGAAGGAATCCCCTGGTTTCTTCCTCTCACCCTCCAGGGCCACCAGTGGTAGAAGGCAGAAGCCAGTGGACAAGATGACATAAAGCGGAGGTCAGGGCCGCTATGGTGCGGATCAGAGTAGGGAAAGGAGGTAGATCAGAGAGCACAATGGCAAGCCATTGGCATTCCAGGCTTGGGCTAGGCACCTGCTTACTCTGGGACTCTTCCTCTGCATGGGATTCTGCAGGAGCCAAACAAACTTTCTTCCTAAGCCCCAGACCTCCTTTCCTCCTTCTGTTCCCTTTTTGCTCTTTTTGCTTCCATTTATCCTTCTGCCATCTTCTCTACCATAATTCCCTTATTATTTCCTTATTTTTCTCTCTTATTCTCTAGTTCTCATTTTTCTCTTCCTGTTCTAATATACTTCCACCTAACTTCTCTTTTCTCCCTGGAGTCTCTGCTCACCTTTGTTTTACCTACTCCTTCCTAGGCAGGATGGCAGCCTTCTTCAGCATGAGGGAGAGGAGCAGATTCCTGTGGTAGGCCATGGAATTCGGAACTATTGTATGGTCCCCTCCAGACACTGTGCTAGATATTTCACATATGGTATCTCATTCTCTCACCTATTAGCTGGGCACTGGTGAATATAACTTTGGTGGCTTCACTATTGCCTGTCAGAGGGAAGGCTCTGCTGGTGTGGGTCACTGATATCTCTGTTCTTAGCTTTCTGCAACTCTAAGCGGCTCCCTCCACCCTTTTCTTTTTCCTAACCCTCCATCTTTTCCTTCCACTAGCTCAAATATTTCTCCCAAATCTCAACCTCTAACAGCCTGATAGATTTGCACTCTAACTTGGCATTTCAGCTGGCTTTTGAGGTGGGTTGAATTCTATAAATGGAGATCGAGGAAAGGCCTTCTTGGTGGAATAGTGAATAGTATGATCCAGTTTGATTGAACAAAAGGTACAGCTGGGATCTAAGACTCGATTTCAGATATTCACCTTTAGATTTCATTTCTCTAAGACAGACTACTCAGAAACGCAGATTAATCTTAAGAATATAAAGTATGGGTATAATTCATATAATTAGAAATATAGTGTTTTAAAGCCAGAAAGAAGTCGAGACATGGTCTGGCACAACATGTCCACTTTTAAGTGAATGACCTAAGGCCTAACAGGCTTAGGTAACTGGAGTATGACAGTAGCTAAATGCAGACATTAGAGTTTGACTACCTGTGTTCAAATGCTTGCTTTGACTCATGTGAGGTCTCATGATCTTGAACTTATCTGTGTTTAAGATTCCTCATCTATAAAATAGGAAAATGAGACAATCTACCCCAGTGGGTTGTCATGAGAGTTAGTGTTCTTACAGGTAAAACACAAAGCACAGTGCCTGGCTTGTAGTCAGTCTTCCATAAGTAGAGGTGAATAGGATTTCCCATGGCTATACCAGAGTCAGAACTTGTCCCCAACTCTCTTCAGCTATAATTGAGTGTTCTCTCCATTCGTAGAAGCTATGTCTCAGGGTGCTCATTGATTGCCATCCAAAAACATGGTGATCCTCTGGTCTGCTGTTTAAAGAAGTTCTCTGTTATGCTCCTGTCTGCCTGCCATTCCTCTCCTGCCACTGGCTCCAATGCGAGCCTCAGCCATCCCACTGTACAATCAAGATTGACTGCGAATGGATGGTGGACTTTGGGCAGGAGGCAGCAACCTAGCTTAGGAGTTATGAGATAGTCAAATTTAATGAATTTAAATTTTAAAGAACAAAAAAGAATCCTTAAATCAAAGGGGTTTGAATGATCAGTCATCCAGTAGCCTACAGAGCGGCAAACCCACCAGATTCAGTTTGGGTGGTTCCTTGGGGGCGGGTTCCCTGGGATCAAGAAGAAGCCTTCCTTCAACCTAGTGTCCCAGCCTTCAGTACATTGTGAGGGAAGAGAATCATCTTTGTCCCTCCACCTTTCCTTTCTGAGTCTCTGGTTCCATGTTTCAGAACTCCCCATGAGTTTCGTGGAGTTCACTCTCTGGACTATAAGCTTCTTGAGGCAATGAATTCCCTTTACTTACCTACTTACCTTTTCATCTGCAGGACCTAGCTCAGGATCTGGGGTTTGCTGAGCGCCCATAGGCTGCTGAACTGACCAGAGCAATACCACATACACACACACACACACACACACACACACACACACACACGCACACACACACACGCACACGCCCGCACATTCCTGAAAGAGTCCCTCCTCCTTCCCCTTCAAATCTTTGTCTCCTCAGTTGACATCCTTAGCTAGTTGTCAGCTTGCTCCGCTATTTCAACAGAAAGCACAACAGCTGAATGTGAAATAAATGTGCATTTTACAATATAAACTGCATTCAAAGGGGGTTATTTTAATGGTGTAAATCCAGGCAGTATTTTAAGAGGGTCAGGAAGACACTTTTGGGGGGCAGCTGGACTTTCCTACCACCTTCGCATCACACCGCACACGCTGAAACTTACCTCTCCTATAAATAAAGGCTATTTGAGTCTCATTGTTACACATTTTACTTCAGATTTCTTAGGCTAAATTGAAGCTGGCCCCCATTCTATATATGGCTGCATTAATTATCCTGCCTAAGTCACTTCTTAAAAGGCACAGTTTTCTTTAATCTTAAAAAAAAAAAGTGTATTACTGTCCCATTTTTCTCTTTGACTTCAAAGCCAGACTAATGACCCAATACCTTGATCACTCACTGACCAGTGTGCCACAGACCAGTACAGAGAAAGCACTTAGTAAATGGTAGTTATTTTATTATTGTTATTTATTATCAGTATTATCACCTTAAAGAGAGAAGAAAAGCTCCTCACTGCTTTCCTTCCAGATTTCTTTCAGAAGCTGAACTTTAACATCACTTTAGGAAGAGATGGATAATTCATAGTAATCCAATTTTCCAGATACCACCTGTTTCTGCTTTCCAAGGACAGACTGGAAGGATGGTTAGGGGTTATTGCACTCCTGCGGTCCTGTAATCAGCCTGGTCTTCTCCATCCCCACTCTGCCCTCCATAATATTCTTGATAAAATGGGAATCACACAGGCCATCTCTGGCCCAAGAAGAGTTCATAGTGACAGACCAAAGATTTGTTCTCTGATTGTGCTTACAATTCCTTCAGGGCTTTTTCCTGCATGGACCAGAACATTCTCTGTCGAGTGCTATTTGTTTTTCTGCCTTGGACGACAATTTAGAAAAGAGAATCTCCCCAGTGGCTTCCCAGCAAATAACTCTTTTGGTCTGGACTATCGCACTTCATTTCCTTCCCTTAGGACACCTTTTGCACCTTGATCATCAAATGGTCTGATTTAACTGTTGTCTTCTCTTTGATGATAGTAAAAACCAGCAAAACCTCTCATTACTGGTTTTAATGTCCCTTTCTAGGTAGAGGTTTGGTGAAGTCATCTTGGCCCACTGTATTTCTTTTCTTTTCTTTTCTTTTCTTTTTTCTTAAAGATTTTATTTATTTATTTGACAGAGAGATTCAGAGAGAGCAAAGTAGAGCAGCAAGCAGAGGGAGACGGAGAAACAGGCTCTCCGCAGAGCCGGGAGCCCAATGCGGGACTTGATCCCAAGGACCCAGGGATCATGACCTCAGCCCAAGGCAGCCGCCTAACCGACTGAGCCACCCAGGTGCCCCAACCCACTGTATTTCTGCATTGTACTTGATATACCAGCCCTTCACTTCTCCCTTGCTTTCCTCAAATGTCTGTTGCCCCCTGAGCACCTGGTTGTTTATATTTGAACACCTGTGTTTGTTTGTTTATTTGTTTTGGATTCATAGCAAAAATTGACCTTGGCCTTCCAATAACGAGTTTTTCAAAGATCCTAGAATCATAAGACTTTTTAAAAAGATTTTATTTATTTATTTGACAGAGAGAGAGATCACAAGTAGGTGGAGAGGTAGGCAGAGAGAGAGAGAGAGAGAGAGAGAGAGAGAGGAGGAAGCAGGCTCCCTGCTGAGCAGAGAGCCCGATGTGGGCCTCCATCCCAGGACCCTGAGATCATGGCCTGAGCTGAAGGCAGAGGCTCTAACCCACTGAGCCACCCAGGTGCCCAGAATCATAAAATGTTAAAGCTGGAAGGATTTTATCAGATAATGGAGGCCAACCAATTCCTTTCATAGTGAGAAACCAAGACCCAAAGTTACCTAGCTTATGGTGGGGGAAAGTTAGAATCAGGTCAAAGACTCCTGCTTCATTTGTTTCTTGTAAGTTAGATTATGATGCCTGGAAATAATATGAGGAATTTATAAATGTCTTCTTCCAACATGTTTACATTCTCATATCAGTGGTTTTCCCACTACATTTCCAGAAGGCTCAGAGGAATAAGAATCCCCATAATTGAAAAAAAAAAAAAAAGCAAGAATATGAAGACACAACTTATAGACCTGGAATTATATCTTCTAATAATTGTCTTTCTTTTCTAGTAGTTCTTGTACAGCACATACAGCAAATTTTCAATAATGATAATGATGATGATGGTTGGTGATGATCAGGTCTCACATTTCTATGCTATCAGTCCTTTTCTACTTCTTTGTTCTTAATAGTTCCAGCTATTTATAGGTTTCAAGCCTTCTGGAATCCTGGCTCATTTAGTTTAGGGATCTTTAAGAGGGTGATGGGTGGCTTTATGATAGCTGCCTTCCATTATGAGGGTGACTATTTCAAATGGTTAGAGACCTAGACTCAAGCACACATGCACACATTTTGAAACTTTTCTAAAGTTGAGAAGATATGTTCCTAAAATAATACCAACTATTGCAGAAACAAAGCATTCTCTGGTCAGGTAATCTGAAAAATACTAAATGAAACAATTAAATAGTGTAGGGTTAGTGGGTTGATTTTTACTGGAATTCACAGGTTCTTTAAAACAGTAATGTGAATCCTGAATTTCTAAGGGAGGGTGGTGAAATATGTAGAATTTCCCAAACATATTTGACCATTATATCATTTATGGGACTGGTGTAACATGGAACAACCCTTAGGGAATGCTAAATATCCTTTGGGTTTCAATTAGAGTATACAGTATTCCATTTGTTCTAAAACTATCTGTTTCATGTTAAGATACCCTTCCCTAGGGCTTGTTTTCTTAGGTATAATGACTTAGTCAGTGCCTCTTCTGCTCATTATTTATCATTTTAGGATCTAGATGCTGTTATTTCTCAGCCTGAATTTTTCCACACAGAGAAATCATAGGTTGTTTAATTCTGACCTCATATTTGAGCTGCTCAATTCCCATAATTATTGTAACTGTCCTGCTGTTTTCAAGGTGCAGGGTCAAAAAGGTAATGATAATTAGAGTAATGACAAGTAACATTTCTGAGTGTGTACAGTGGGCTGGATAGTGGGCTAACAGCTCTATGTGCTACATCCTACTTAGTTGTCAGCACAAACTATGAGACAGATAATATTATTTCCATGTTACCCATGAAGAAACTGAAGTGAGCTTAGACGGTCCCAGGGAAGGAGGGCAAGCTGGGATTGAACTGGATTGTGTTCAACGCCTAAGGATGCGAGGGTCCCGCCATTCCAGTGTTAGTTCTACCACAGGAATCCTTTAAGAGTAGCGGTCACGTGGTCTTAGAACAGCATCTTCTGTGCTTAACGCAGCACCTGGCGTGCTGTAGCCAATACTCCTTTGAAGAAAAAGATGAAAAAACTTGCCCAAGCCATTTAGTGAGTAATTTGTGGATGCAAGATTTAACCCCCCTCCCATAACTTGTGCCTCATGGATTCCCCACAAGGACCATGTTTTGTGTACCAAGTGAGCTCTCATCCTCCTTTGAGATTGCACTCACTGGGTTTTTGATCATCCCAAACAAGACATTTCATGCCCCCCCTCTACCTGTTCCCCCAAGAACCACACCTGCCGCCCCCAACACATTCATTCTGCCCTCTCCCAAACACACTGTGGTTCTTGACCTAGGGAACTAAATCTACCCCAATGGCTAATACCCCGGTAAGCAAGAAAGCATTTTTGCTATTGTTGTGTGCTGATTTTGTTGGAGGGGTTTGGAGGATGTTCTCAACCCCAGCACTTTGCATTTGGAAGCCCTTCCAGATGTCAAAATCTTTCAGTATAAAATGAAAAGGCCTGCATGGCTGGCGTGGTGGGGCACCCCCATTTCCAATGCTGTTGCTTCCATGTGCCACTCTGCACCCCTAAAAGCCACCGACAACCCCCGCCGGCAGTGCAAGAGCAGATGGTTGGACACTGCCTGACAAAGGGGTTAGTGACAGTGTCGCTCTCCATAACCTCAGCCTCTGTGACCTGCAGGCCCAGCAGCTGCCCCAACATCTGGGCTGGTTGGAGCCCTTCTTCCTCATGTAGGTTTCCGCCAAGCTTTACCAGGTCAGATTTGAAGGATGCTGCTGAGAACCCCCTCAAGAAGGCCAGGACATCTCTGTACCCTGGCTCCAAAGTGGAGGGAAGCCAGGTCCCCGATGAGAAAGCGAGTCAAGTACACAGCCAGTTCTGTCTGGGCCTGGCCCATGTGCACATACCCTCCGCTGGGCGACAGGAACTTCCTTCCTCAATTACTGAGGAGGACGGGCATGCTGAAAGAAGGAGCCAGAATAGTTTGTATGAGCTGGTGAATGGCAGACCTAGAAACCCTGCAGGTCAGTCAGGGCTGGTCGACAGAGGCTTTCTAGGGCGATGGGGTCCCAGTCATGCTGCAGAGCGCACCTTAACCAGGTGGAAAAAGGACAGCAAGGGGAAGAAAATTATCCATCCTGGTTCTGAGAGGAACATCCTGCGACTTGTTGCCATCAAAAGGAAGGACTGTGGAGAATGGTCCATCCCAGAGGGAATGGTGGAGCCAGGAGAGAAAATTAGTACCACATTAAAGAGATAATTTGGGGAGGAAGCCATAAACTTCTCACAGAAATCTAGAGCAGAAACACAGCAGTTGGAGAAACAGCTGAACGAACCATTCAGTCAGGAACACATCATGGTCTCTAAAGGCTACAGGATGATCCCCGAACACAGGAAATGCATGGATGGAGGCAGAGGCTGTGAACCACCACGATGATACAGGTGAGATAATGGATCATCTTCCTCTGGAAGGTGGTGATGAGGCCCAGAAAGCGAAATGGGTGGATATCAATGATCACCTCAAGCTGTATGCCAGCCTGTCCCAATTTATTCAACTCATGGCTGAGAAACATGGTGCCCATTGAAAGGAGGGCATGGATGGCGATGCCATGAATAGTGACTTGGAGTCTCACAAAAGCCCACGGCCTTCAAATGGACATGGGTCTATATGAAACAAATAGCCCAGGACCCCCACTGAACAGGAGAGGGAGGGAACTTCTCTTGGTGATTATTTACAAAACTGTTGGCCCTATGAAGGCTTTGTGTCATGGAATAATATTAGACAAATATAGGAGATCAGGATCACAACGTTTTTGGTTTTCCAGTTGGAAGAAGAGTATAGTCACCTGTTGTATACATTGTGTACTTGGCTTTTAGCTACATTATGCAACTGATATTCTTTGAAGACTCGTAGTTGATACAAAGATAACTTCTTACCAACTGTAGCCTTTTCTCTTCAGCTAGCTTGCATTTGTCATTCTTTTTTTTTTTTTTTTCTTTTTCCTATCGATGTTTTAGAGTGTGGTCTAATCTAATGTAGAACCTAATTTTTTGGCATAATATTTGTTTTTCAAGTTGACCTTTATGTGGACTTACATTCATTGCTTTCAAGACTGAAGGCTCTCTGGGTATTCTTGTTTTTAGGATCTTTAGTGTTATGGGAAAAGTTTCATCTCTATTTTATTCATAAGGATCGAGTACTTATGAATGAGCCAGAAAAATAAAATGCAGCAACAAAATGAGCTTAATGTCCAGCCCTCTGGTTAAGAGAACTACTTCTGAACAGAATGGACTAAGCTCAGGATATGTGTTTCCTCTCATCTCAGAAGACTCGATAAAAGTGAATTTCTTTCATGAAGAAGTCTTTGTCAGAAGATATATGTTATCCCAGCCTAATAAAAATACAGTTCATATCTGCCTTTTCTCAATTAAAAAAATGTACATGTATATGTATACAGAGAAGGTTTTTATAGTCAGAAATGCTCCTCTTACAATCAAGAATAAGGGATTCTAGTAACATCAAATAAACCAGAAATATATTTCTAAGACAAACCAGTTAACTTTATTGGTATTTAATACAATGTATAGAAAATAAACTCAAGCCACTGCAATGCGCCTTCTATGGCTGTGGGGAGAAGAAGACTTGCAGATATTGATAATTTCATAAGAAAACACCTCAGTAACAATAGCCAATGGCTCTATCCACTTACTATACACACACACTCTTTAAAGTGCTTTATATGTAGTGACTTATTTATTTCCAAGGGATACCCTCTGAGGAGGGTACTCTTAGGTCACAGTTTGGGCTCCCCGGGAATAGTCTCTGAGGGGGAGATTAGCGCTGCAAGATGTTTCTTAGGCACAGGTCTTGGGATGGACTCCTGGGGAAGGGAGGGGAAAGAAGCTAGATTGGGTAGAGTGAGACATTGAAGCTGAAGCCCAGCAAGGGCATTGGTCAGCCCCAGATGGAGCTCTGGAGCTAGAAGGCCCTTCTAGCTCTCCCAAATTGGGAGTTCAGGCCTTTTTTTTTTTTTTTTTTTTTTTTTAAGATTTTATTTATTTATTTGACAGAGAAACATAGAAAGAGATGGAACACAAGCAGGGGGAGTGAGAGAGGGAGAAGCAGGCTTCCCGCTGAGTAGGGAGCCCAATGCAGGGCTTGATCCTGGGACTCTGGGATCCTGACCTGAGCCAAAGGCAGACGCTTAACAACTGAGCCACCCAGACGCCCCTGGGAGTTCAGGCCTTTAAACACCTGTTGACCAGTCACCGGATGTGGGCCGCCCCTGGAAGTAGGTATGACCTTGGGAGAGACAATTTCCTCAGCCAGGGCAATCCCAACAGAGGACTGACCACTGAAGGCCATCCTCTGGGAATACTACTAGCGGCTAAAAAGGGGATCTGGGCAAGGGGTGGGCATGGGCACTACAGGGTCTACCATGTATTCTTACCCCAGCTTTACAGATGACAAAGGAGGCACAGAGAAGTTATAGAACTTGAGCTAAGTTGTACAAGCAGTCAGCGTTGGTGAGAATAGAGCATGGCCTGCGGTGTCACCATTTACCTCCTTGGCCACCACACCGCAGTCCCTCCTGCAGTCACACTCCTACAGTCCCCAGGTTCCAAGTACAGTGTTCTTTTTTTTATTTTTTTTAAGATTTTATTTATTTGACAGAGAGGAAACACAGCCAGAGAGGGAACACAAGCAGGGGGAGTGAGAGAGGGAGAAGCAGGCTTCCCGCTGAGCAGGCAGCCCGATGTGGGGCTCGATCCCCGGACTCCGGGATCATGACCTGAGCCGAAGGCAGTCGCTTAATCAACTGAGCCACCCAAGGCGCCACTGCAGTGTTCTTTTAAAAAGAAAAGAAATTACTATTATATTTCTTCCTACATGCACGTTTGGTTGAAGTTCCCTTTTCTAATCCGGAAGGACATGTGCCTGGTCTTGATTTTTTTTCTTTTGAAAGATGTATTTACATGGGTGATGGTGATTATATAAAGGTTCCCTATGGATGCCCAGCATTGTTCATGCTCAAGAACCAATTTAATACACTGCTTTCCTTTGTGAATTCTATAACTACTTGTTTTAGGATGGAGCCATTTATCCTATATATTAGCTTCATTCCAGCAACTTTTCCAGGTGAACTATGCTCCCTGTCTTTTTGAATAATTGAGGCACCTGGTTGACCAAGCATATTTTGAATATTTCTCAACCTACTTCATTATTTTTTTTCAAAATGTAAGCTCCTAAAAGAAAATACGCTTATGCTTACACACACACACACATACACACACACACACACACACACACACACACACACACACACGCATGCACATATGTATGTACACACTAATCATTGCAAAAAGCCCTGAGATAATGAAAGTCTAATGTCTCAAATTTAATATAGCTAAAACAGAATTCCTGATTTTTTTCCCTAAAAAAAACTCTTTGACTTTTTCTCCCAAGAAAACTGTTCCTCTGTCAATCTCCCCTGGCAACTGGCACCAAAATCTACACAAGTTATACAAGAAAACAAGGAATTATCCTATAGTCCTTACTCTCCCTTACTTCTCATATCCAATCCATCTGCAAAATTTTGTTCCATCTCCAACAAAATATATCCCAAATAATTCTCTGCTTTGCGACTTCACTGACCACCCTTGTCAAGCCACCATCCCTCCTTCTCTAAACCTCCTGCAATCACAATCCTTACAGGACCTCCTCCTTCCACTCTTGTCCTCTCACAGGTCAATTTCCACAAAAAATATGAAATGACATTTTAAAGAATGCCAGTCGGGGTGCCTGGGTGGCTCAGTTGGTTAAGCGACTGCCTTCAGCTTAGGTCATGATCCCGGAGACCGGGGATCCAGCCCCACATTGGGCTCCCTGCTTGGCAGGAAGCCTGCTTCTCCCTCTCTCACTCCCCCTGCTTGTGTTCCCTCTCTAACTGTGCTTCTCGTTGTCAAATAAATAAAATCTTTAAAAAAAAAAAAAAAGAATGTCAGTCATAGCATGTTCCATCTCTCTTAAAACCATGCAATGGTTTCTTTTTGTACATGAACTAAAACTATGCTCTGCATAGTCCCTATGCTCTAGTCTGACCTGGTCACATTCCACCCTGGGCTAGTCTAGCCTTTCTCGTCCTGTCATACTTCCTATTTGCTTCTGCCCCAGAGCCTTTGCTTTGCTTTTCCCAACCTAGAATGTCTCTTCCATATCTTCACAAAGTGGGCCTCTTAAGTCAGTCAGATCTCATTCAAATAACACTTCCTCAGAGAGAGTTTTCCTAGCCACTTAATTTAAAATAGCCTCCCCAATCACTCTCCCACCTTGTTTTATTTTCTACATAGTATTTAGCACCAGCTGAAATGGTCTTGTATATTTCTGTCTGCTTACAAGTGAGTCTAGGGATTTTTTTTCTGTCTTATTGACTGCTATACCACCAGTATCTAGAATAGTGTTCGGCATGCCCACAAATCATTTGCTGCTAACAGTTTTCTATATACTCTTGTCTTTTTTTTTTTAAGTGTATAAATATGATCACATTATCCTTCATCTAACTTTCTTATTTAAAAAACATTTTATCTTGAAATAATTTTAGGCTTACAAAAAAGTTGCTAAAATAGTACACAGAGTTCCTGTATAATCCTTCATCCAACATCTACAAATGTTGAGAACTTATTTATACAATTATTGAAACCTGGAAGTTAACATTTGATTTAATATTTTTTACTACTCACTGATCTGTAGATCTCATTCAAAATTTACTAATCACCCCACTAATGTCCCTTTTATGTCCTAGAATCCAAGGATTCTACATCCCATTTAATTGCTATGTCTCCTTTATTTTCTCCAAATCTGGGAAAATTCCTCTTTTCGTCTCTCATGACCTTGACACTTTTGGAGGTACTGGCTGGGTGTTTCGCTAGAATGTCCTACAATTTGGATTATTATAACATTTTCTTGTGAATAGGTCAAGGTTATACATCTCTGGCTCAAACACCACAGAGGTGACATTGTTGGGCTAAACTTTTATACTGAAAAAATTAAGGTTTTATTTTTCAATGTAATCACTACTAGACACTAAATAGTATACACTAAATGTTATTTACAATTTTTTTTTTTTTAAAGTAGGCTCCACACTCAGCCTGGGGCTTGAGCTCATGACCCTGAGATCAAGAGTGGCCTGCCGTACTGACTGAGCCAGCCAAGCACTGTAGTACAGGCTATATTTTAAAATGACACTGTGGAATTGCCACTTTGCACTACTTGTAACCAGAATTTTTATGTTTTTTATGCACACATATGCACACACACACACACACACACACACACACATACACACACACAATTGAATGTATGTACTCTAACCCTTCCACTCCTTCTCTGTAAGAGAGGATGTCCAGGAAACTCCAAATTTCTTTCACTCCACTCTTTATCTTCTTTCTTAAAGGTCATGAGATGACTCTTGAATGATGTGGTACCACTCTATCAGTTACCTCTTTCTACCAAAAAAATGAATGGGTGTGTTTTGCTTTGTTTTGTTTTTTCTGGTCATGACTTGGATTCATGTCTGGGAATTGGCTGGCTTTTGGCTAATCTAGGAAGACCTCAGGTAAGATGACTAAAGAGAATCTTCTGGGCACCACATGTCTCTCATCTCCTATCAGGCCAATCCAGATATGTTGTACGGCAAAGGCAGAGGAGCAAACATCAAATGGAAACACGGAAGGGTTCTTGAGTTCCTGGTCAGAATGGGCCCTGGGCCATTTCCCTGCAGTCTATTAAAATAAGCAAGTCATAGGTCCGCTGAGATTTGATGTTCAGGGAGATGACTCCACCTCCTTAGTGAGAGAAGCGGAAAGTGACATGTCAAAGGGCATGGACACTGAGACATGTGAAAAATTGAGGCCATTTGAGCACTCAATTATCCTATGTCTGTTGTGCTTTTTTTCCTCTATAGGTTTTATTGAGATACAATTCACATATCATATAGCTCACTCATTTAGAGTATATAGTTCAATGGTTCTTACTCTTTTCACGAGTCTGTGCAAGCATCATCGCAATCACTTTTAGAACGTTCTCTTCACCCTGTACCCTCTCCAAGATGCTTTCTCAGACTCCCATGCTAGAGTTAATCCTTTATGATCCCATGTGGTCTATATTGTTCTGTCCCAGAACTCTATTGCAATTTATTTTTATGAAGCCCAGCATGGTGCTTGATTCAGTTTTTACATTCCCAGTATCTAGCGTCTGATTGATAGAAGATGTTCAATACATATCCACCAAAAAGAAGAGATGCAAGTTTTGTCAGCTCACCCCAGCAGTTTACCTATTGCCATTTCTTGGGCCTCTGGCAGGAGTCCCAAAGTCTGTGTTTGTACCGGTGTACTTTCAGCCCCTTTCCACACCTGGCAATGGTTGGGCAATTGTTCCCTCTGATGAATCATTCTGGCTGTTCTCAGCATGCTGCTGAGCATTTCACTTTTCTTTCTATCAGGGTCATTATCAAGTAAGATGACAAACTATTGAAAGTGAAATTATGGGGAATTACAAAGTCATAGGGTGGGGTGGTTTGCTTCACCATCTGCTAAAAGTGTGGAACACACTGCCCTGTATACCTCCCATTTCCTTTCTGTCTAGTAACAACAGGTACGTTTGCTCTGTGCCAGCGACTGTGGACAGTGCGTGCATCAGCATTAATGTTTTCTTATCAGGATCAAACAAAACATTTTAAGTCAGTTTTTTATGGAGCCAAGATAGATTTATCTATGGCGCTTCAATCCAGCCGCTCTGTGAGAGCAGAGGCTGGGCTGTCTTTCTTTCTCAGCATCTACTATGGCTCATATGTATTTAATATCCTGAATGAAATATAAAAGCTAAAAAACATGTATCATGAACCTCTTTAGAGTGAAATAGAGAGTCAAATACAAATAAAAGCCACTTTATTCATCTCTGATGAGTTTTTTTAAACTAAGCTTACATATGGCAGTATACTTTCTAGGTGAGAAAATTTTTATCTTTTGGATGTTCTTGAAAGATTTGGATGTATACACTTTAAAAATGGAAGATTGTCAAGACTTTCCTCCTGGTTACATGTACTGTGAATGCTAAAATCACATTTCAGTGTGGTAAATTTTGCTCTCAGATTTGTCACCAACTGGCTATAGGAACTTGGGTGAGTTGCTTCACTTCTCAAAATTTCCTTGTAGATTATAAATTCTCTAAGTGTTAAATTGACAGATAGTTGCAATACTTTTATATGTATATTGTTGGAGAGAATATATGGACTTACACATTTATAAATATTACATATTTATAAAAAACAACTTTTCCAAAACAGTAATAAGGCATTTTCCATGGGAGAAACCTGAATCCTTTATGATTATAATTTCTTTTAAAAAAATAGTTTAAGAAAACTGGTTTATTAGTTATCTTTTTTACTTAGCAATATTACCTCAAACACACGCCTTAAGGCAACACACATTTCTTAAGGTCATGGTGTCTATGGATCAGGAATCTTGAGCACAGCTTAGCTGTTTCAGGATATTAAAAAGCCACAATCAAGGCACCGACTGGGCCTGTTGTCTTATCCGAGGCCTGACTGGGGAAGGATCTGTTTTCAAGCTCATGTAGTTGTTGGAAGTGTTTGATGTGTTCCAGGTTGTTGCAGTGAGGGACTCAATATGTCACTGGCCGTAAGCGGGAGGCTGGCTCGGGTGCTCGCCACTTGCTCCCCTCTCAGCCTGCCCACAACACCATGGCTTGTTTCTCCAAAGGCAACAGGAGAGTGTTTCCTAGCAAAACGAGCAACGGTGTTACATAATGTTGTCACATATATGTATTCATGTATATTCTCTCAAATTTTCTGTATGCCATTGGTGAGAAGCAGGTCACAGGTCCCCTCAGTATTCAAGGGGAAGAGGTCACACAGAGCATCAGCACAGGTAGCTGGGATCAAGGGGAGCGATATGGTGTCTATGTGCCACAGCTGGAGCGTTACATAATTACGAAATGTATATATGAACAGTAAAGTAGGGTGAAATTCTAAAAGCAGCACCGTCCCCAAACCAGCACGCACATAGACCTTGTAAACACTCTATTTCTCTCTTATCCTCCATTTCAGAAAATGCTGCTCTCTATAGCTCTTTGTAGTTTTCAGTCCTCTGTAGTCTTCAAACCCGGGAATATGCTTGGCTCTTACTCTCTCTAGCCAGCCTGCTCCCAACACAATCCACCAGTAAGATACCCAACACCGCCCTTCTGTCTATTTCCATCGCTTCCCCACCATTCCCTTACCAATGTCTTCTCCCCTAAGCACAGTTTGGCCATACTTCTCAACTGACCTTCTGGATTCCGCTCTTGCTCTTTCTTATGATCCAATCTTCATATGCTAGAGTGCTTTTCTTAACACATAAATCAGATCATGTTATTCTCCTGCTTAAAATCTTTCATTAGCTTCCTACTGAATGGAAATAAAGTCCAAATTCCTTTATCGGATATATAGGATCCTGAATAAACTGACCTCTGCCTGTTTCTCTAACCTCATCTGGTTCTATTATATTTCTCTTTATACACAACTGCATTGTTAATTTGTTTAATGACATATTTTAGATCTCATAATCTAAAAATAAATACGATTAACATTATTAAATCTAACATAGAATACAATATCACTTGAACAGAATAAAGTTAAGTTTTAATAAAGCTAAGCACTTGAGACTAAACAAATTTTTAATGAAAGAAACAGTCTTTAGAAATAATGGCTTTATGGGTGATCCATTGCTTCAGGTATCAGATAATTTGATCCAAAATGAGATATCTTAAATTAGATGTACTTTTGAAATAATATAAAATCCCAACTTAAGCTACTAGCATACACTGAAACTAAAATAAGAGAATATGTTTATCCACACAGAAGATATTTATTATTTTGGGTGGGAGTCAGGAAAAAATTTTTTATATGTGTGGTTTATTAGTTCAGCTTAATCAAAATTGGAGTTATAAAATCATGTCCATAATAAATTCTAAAAGTAGAATTATACATGCATAGAAGTTAGTTTTCTTACATTTCTTATTAGTTAAAGCCAGGAACTTTTACTTTCTAATTATGTGGGTCCAAACGATTCATTTATCATAGACAACCCAAGCAAGCTATCCGGCTGTGTTCACTCAGACAAATTAAATCTGAATTAAATCTGAACCCTGCAGCTCAGTAGCTGAATGAACTTGTTCATTGTATCCAAACTTTCTGAGCCTCAGTTTGCTCATAAGCAAACAGGGATAATAATACCTACATCTCAGGTTATTTTAAGGATTAAATGAGGCAATTTATTTATTGCCACGTTCACTATAGGTACTCTGTATATGTTGTCCTCACTTTATCATCACTGTTTGGCTAATGAACCTGAGAGTACCATAGATTGATCTCTTTTCTATTTCTTTTCCCCTTATGTTAGACCTAGGATCAACTTGGGCAGAAGAATTAGAAAAGTATCAAAAGGCAGAATCATTAAGACTTCTCCGGCATAGAGAAAGAATAAGACAGAAGCCACACAGGAGTCTGTGATTTCATTTGGATGTGATAAATTACGTAGTCGTGCTGAAGGAATCAGCATTTATTTGTGGATAGGTAAATAATGTACCATGACAGAACACTTCGGTAAATGATATTTTTTACTTATTGAATAATCTACGCCACTGTACCCCTTCCCTGTGTTTTGAATGTAATGAAGATTAATTTGAAATAGGAAATCTGTGTGGTTGTTTAGGGTGTTTTAGAAAAATTGTCTAGTATTGAATATAATGCAAACTCATTACTCATATTTCTCACCAGAAGTAGTCGTTTTATCAGATGAGTATTATTTCATTATTATTTCATTTCCAGAGCAACAGGGCCTTTTGAATTTTTCAGATTACTTTTGGGAAAAAAGACACTGCAGCTACTTGCAATTTAATGAAGAAAATTCTTTTATGGCTTCTCACTTTGGGATGCTGTTAGATTGTGTTGGCATGGTGTAGGGAGAATCGTATAAGTTCTACAAACTCTTGGTTGTTTTAACTTTGTCTTGGATTCTAAAATATCACTGTGTAATTTTTAGCATGGAGAGGTACTGTTTCATTAACTTAGCTTGATTTGGTTAATAACCTACCAAAACAAACTCAAGGAAAATTCTTTCACTTTCTTTTTTAACCCCGAGGTCAATAACTAATTCTTTGGTTGACCATGGTGTGCAATAATTGAGGATATATATTGATCTCTGCCCAGTTCCTGGCACAGAGCTCCTAAAACCTGTGTCATTTCCTAAGTGAAAAGAGCACTAGCAGTATCTTTTGTTTCAGTGAAGTGACTCTGGGTGGGGTCCTGGTTGGGTCCTAGATGGGGGCTGGTCATCAGAAAGAAAAAAACATGATTAGAAGCCTGGAATTTTCAGCTCCTCCCCCATTCCTCCAGACGGGAGAGAAGGGCTGGAAATGGAGTTAATGATTGATCATGACTGTGTGAGGAAGCCTCCAGGAGGTCCCCATAGTATGGGGCTTGGGGAGCTTCCAGGTGCGTGACTGTGTATATACCAGGAGGGTGACATACCTTAACCCCATGGGGACAGGAGCTCCTGTGCTCAATTCATTCCTAGACTTCCCCTTATGTATCTTTTCATCTGTATCCTCTATCATATCCTTTAATAAACTGGTAAACATAAGTGTTTTTCCTGAGTTCCGTGAGTCACTCTAGCAAATTAACTGAACCCAAAGAGGAGATCGTTGGAATCTCCAGTCTACAGCCAGTTGGTCAGAAGCAAGGTGATCACCTGGCCTTGTGCCTGGAGTCTGAAGTGGGGGATGGGGTAGTCTTGTGGGACTGAATCCTTAACCTGTGGGATCCGAGTCGTCTGCTGGTGGATAATGTCAAAATCGAGTTAAACTGTAGGACACCCACCTGGCATTGGAGAGACTTAGTTGATGTGGCGAAAAACCACATATTTGGTAACCAAAAGTGGATTGTTTTGTGTGAGTAGTAAAGGAGAGTCATAAGGAAGAGACACACAGTAGGGAAGAGTGGTGTTTTTCCCTGCAAGAGAGGTGGAACTTTCCAGTACATATGGACATGCAAATTATCTCTTCCCTTTGGGTTTGTTGACAGGTAGGGTGACCGGTTGTCCCAGTTCGCTCAGGATTGTTCTGGTTTTATCACTGAGAGTTCCATATTCCTCAAGATAGTTGGTCGCTCTCTCAAGTTGGTTAGGCAAAATGCTTATTGAGGACCCACTAAGTGCCGGGCTTTAGAGTTACAATGTTGAGCAAAACACACTGTCCCTGCCCTCATGCAACTTAGAAATCTGCAGCTAGTCCATCCATGTCACATAGAAATACAACCAAGATGAGTAAGCAGACAGGGGAAGAAGGGGCTTTGACCATGGTGTTTAGTATATCTTAAAATTTCATTTTCCGATTGGTTACCACTGTTATGCAGGAAAGTCCTATTGATTTCTGTATATTGGTTTCCGATCCTGCCAGTATGCTTGAATCTCTTAAACTTGTAATATATTCAGATGCTCTTAGATTTTCCATATTACAGAATCATATTTTCTGTGAATGAAATTTTTCTTTTTTTCTAATTATTTCATATCTTATTTTCTTATTTTATTGCACTGGCTAGGACATCTAGAATGTTATTGACTGGAAGCAGTGATAGCAGACATCTTAATCTTGTTCCTTATTTTAAAGGGAAAATTCTACATTTTATTGATAACTATGCTATTAGATGTGTGTGGTTGGGGTTTTTTGTTTTGTTTTGTTTTTGATTTATTTATTTATTTTTTTGAGAGAGAGAGAGTGCATGTGCAAGATGGGGTGGAGGTCAGAAGGAGGAAAGAGAATCTTAAGCAGGTTCCCTGCTTAGCACAGAGCCCAAGACAGGGGCCTCGATTTCACAATCATGACCTGAGCTGAAATCAGTAGTTAGTTGCTTAATTGATTGAGCCACTGAGGTGCCCCTTAGATGTGTTTTTAAGAAGATAATCATTATAAGCTTAAAGTTTCCTTCTGTTCCTATTTGCTAGAAATATTTTTTCATTGGTTTCAGAGGTAGAATCCAGTAATTCATAAGTTGCATAAAACAGTCAGTGCTCATCACATCAAGTGCCCTCCTTAATGCCCAACACCCAATTATACCTCCCCCCTACCCATCTCCCCACCAGCAACCCTCAGTTTGTTTCCTAGAGTTTATCATCATACGATCCTTTCAATAGATGTGGAAAAAGAATGTGAAGAAATACAGCATTCTTTCATGATAAAAACTCTCTGCAATGTAGGGATAGAAGGAACATATCTCAATATCATAAAAGCCATGTATGAAAAACCCTCAGCAAATATCATCCTCAATGGTGAAAAACTGAGAGCTTTTCCCCTAAGGTCAGGAACACGACAGGGATGCCCCTCTTACCACTGTTGTTTAACATAGTACTAGAAATCCTAGCATCAGCAATCAGACAGCAAAAAGAAGTAAGTCATCCAAACTGTCAAAGAAGTCAAACTTTACTCTTCACAAATGACAGAATACACCATGTAGAAAACCCAAAATCGTCCAGTCCAAAATTGCTAGAACTGATAGAGGAATTCAGCAAAGTCACAGGATATAAAATCAATGCACATAAGTCAGTTGCATTTCTGTACACTAACAACAAGGCAGAAGAGAAATCAAGGAATTGCTAAAATCTTTATTAGAAATCACTGTTAAATGTCATTGAGCATTTTCTCTGTATCTACTAAGGCAATTAGAGACATTTCCCCTTTATTCTGTTGATAAGATAATTTAAGTGGCAAATTCCGTATATTCTTGCAATGACTCATAATGTTCATGGTACCATGTTTACATGTGGTACATGATTTGCTACTGTTCTTTGTAAGGTTTTGCATTTTGGTAAGGTATAATATTAACCTAAATTATTGTTTCTCACTAGTTTCACACTGTCATTTTCTGGTAAATTCTTGTATGTCAATTACCTTTTGCTGCATAAAAGAAAAAAACAAAAACCAATTCAAAACTTAGTTGCTTAAAACACAAACACTTATTATTTGCATGATTATATGTCAACTGTGGGTGGTTTTTCTGATTGGAGATCAATCAGATGGCTGATTGGCAGGGCCTGGATGATCTGAGATAGCAACAGGCATGTCTGCAAGGCAGGATGGTTGATTTAGGAAGCCTTGGTTGAGAAAGTTTGTCTCTGTTTCATATGGTCTCGAACCCTCTAAAAGCCTGGCTCAAACTGTAACTTTTTCACATGCTAGTTTCAGGGTTCTCAAAAGCCATAGCAAAAATAAACCCAAATATGCAAATACTTTTCAAGTCTTTGTGTCACATTTACTCCTGTCCCATTGGCCAAAGCAAGTTACATGGCCAAGTCTAAAGACACATGAGAGGATAACACAAAGGCATTGTAGTGGCCCTCTTAAGAAATAATCTGACACATCTTGAGTTTTCCCTAATTCTGAGATAGTTTTAGGACTTTTAAGGCCAAGGACCAAGAATTTCCTACAATCACTTTCCATCACCCACAGCCTGGCAAATAGACTAACCTAAGAACTCTCTCTCTCTTTTTTTTTTAAAGATTTATTTATTTATTTAACAGAGAGTGTGGGGGAGAGGAGGGAGAAAGCATAAGCAGGAAGAGTAGCAGGCTGAGAAGGAGAAGCAGGCTTCCAGCTGAGCAGGGAGCTCAATGAAAGCTCAATCCCAGGACCCTGAGATAATGACCTGAGCTGAAGGTAGGTGCTTAACTGACTGCACCACCCAGGTGCCCCTAAACTAAGACCTCTTTAAGCAGCTACTGACATGGAGAGTGCCAGAAAGGTCATATTAAAGATATGAAGATATCAGCTAATAAAACAATAAATGTACTATAGTTCTTAGCTTTGTCAAAGCTAGTGCTTTGTCCTTCCTTCTTTCCTTCCTTCCTTCCTTTTAAGTGCTTATAGAGTGCTTATTATGTGCTAGGCATTATGCTAGGAATTGGGGTAGAAGGAAACCCTGTAGTTAAGATTTCAACAAACAAAGGGATAGAGGATTACCAGGCAACAAAAATTCTTGATGAAGGACAGGGTTGACGTATAAAAGAGGGTGAAGCATCTGTGTGAGGGGTAGCATGATTGGCAAGAATTTAAAAATCTTATTATTTTGGCATTATCTATAAAAAGTGTGCGTACATACAACTGGTCATAAAAGGTGTGGTATTGTTTAAAAAGCAAAGCATTGGAAACAATATTGATTCACATGGGTATAAATGATAATATAAGTTATGATATATTCATACTATGGAATACCATGAATACCATGAAAAGAAAAACATAGAATTATATGAATTGGTGTGGTAAGACATTGATATATTATTATTGGTAAAAATTAAGTTTTAAAATAACATGCATAGTATAACATTATTTTATTAAAAATGTATATGTGAACAATAAAGTGTTTGTGTGCACGTGCGTGTGTGTGAGAAAATAGAAAAACACCAAATTTGAAATGATTACTATCTCTGAGAATTGAGATTAGTGGGAGGATACAATGGGGACCTTTTTTACTTTATATATATTTTGTGTACCATTTTAATTTTTGAAAAAGAGCATGTATTACTTTGATAATTAAAAAGTCTTGCTAGAAAAACACAAGGAAGAGGATTGAGGATTGCCTGGGGGCCAGGGGAGCTAATCTGAATGCTCACCTCAGAAATGCTGGGGTACCCAGGCAGTCCATCAAGACCCCCATTTGTATGGGGGACTCTATTCATGGGATAAATGGTGAAGGGACTTTGAAGGTGACAAGCAGATTTTAGATATGTGGGTCATATAGCTCAACAGAGAGGAGATAAAGAACTTCCCAACCTCTGGGATCAGTATGCTCCCATAAAGGTGAAGTATTTACTGTAAGGAGAAAAACATATATATGTATGAGTGCTTAATACATGGATGGTATGACTCTGAAGTCATGTCGCCTCCCTCCACCTCCACTTTGCAGAGTTTTCACCAAATCCCTCTCCAGAGCGCACCAAGCAAAAGAGACAAGCCATCCTAAGAACTAAAAAATAATGGTAATCAGCCTTTCTGAGACCTCAAAGACTGAGTAAAAATATTGTCCCAGCTTCTAGAACTTCTTTGGTGATGGTAATAAGGGCAGGAGAGCCCAGCACCAAAGGCACTGGGAGGTATGTCCACAATGTTGGGGTGGAGTGGGGTTCCAAGCATGTGTTAGAAGAAGCGGTGCAGAATGACGACAGTTGAAGACCCCACCAGAAAGGCCTACACTGGAAAGTGCAGGATATCAGATATGATCTCTTGAGGTGGGTGGGTACAAATGCCCTTTCACTTACTACGCAAAGCCTCATAGATGCCAAGACTGGTGTAGTTCAGGGATACAAGGGCTACACAACGAGGGGGATGGAGAACCTTAAGGCACAGTTGCCTTTGATAATGCTGCTATGGTGATAGGAGTTCCTGCTGCCCAACCAAGCACTTAGTTGGTACCAGTTGGAATTACTCATGTCAGCCTCTGTCTTCCCCATTAGACTGGACTCCTGGGAGCTCAGAAACCATGGTGTGTTGAGTATTTTATATTGCCTTTCATATTTGTATGGCCAAGGCACTTATTATATTGTGTGCTCGATCCATGTTTTTTGAATTGAATGATGAACCTGAGCTGACATTTTGTAATAAGAAGGGAAGCTACAGAATTAGACCAAATGATAATAGCCACAGACCTACCCCTCTCCCCCTAAGAATGATTTACACAAATTGTAGCAGTAGTTTTGAACCAGAACCACATATACAAATAAAGAGTATGAGACAATGTAAATTATTTCTTTAAAAGGTGAGCTTTTAAATCCACAAGGAAAGAAATATATTGTATTTTTTCCCTGAGTAGTGGTCAGGAATAGCTACAGAAAGTAGCTGTGGGTGAACTGTTGTGTAACTGTGACAACATGATTGAATTCAGAATCTGGAGGGAGAGGAAAAGTAAGAAAAAAAATCCATCAAGATGCTTAATTTTAAAAGGGAAATGAAACGAAATTACTACATTGAAATAAATACCTGTAGTTCATTAAAAAATAATACAAAGGATTTAAAAATACTTTCTTGAGAAATGAATGTCACCAACTTTGCAAATGAGATGTTGGAGGAAAAATCATATGTTGTTCACTAGGGCAATAAACAGGATCACTGGTGGTAAAAGAGTTTCATGGGAGAAGGGAAACATTCCACAAATGGCAGAAACGGGAAAGCATATAAATTCTGTCAGATCAAATTCATATCAGAAATTAGGCAGAAATTCAAGGATCACACAGAATAGGGCATGGCATCTTAATATGAACCATCTCTGAGTGGCTAGGATTGTATGGAATAAGTCACCCAAGCTTCAAGATCAAGGAATATGGAATCAAGCATAAACTATTTGGGGAAATTATTCTGTAAAGAGAAATCATGCCTAAAAAAATTCCCCAGGAATCCTTCAGGGGTTATATACATCTATAAAGAAGGAAACATATGGATGTGGTTGATATCGACTATTATCAGCCTTACATCATGGTCAGTCCTATTGTCAAAATCTAGTGAGACTGAAGGCAATGTTTAGTCAAGGGTAGATAGTTGTCTTTGAGACAGAAAACATAAAGCTGAACAGGTACTCCTACTTAACATCCTCATGAACGACCTGGAGAGGCAAAGCTTCCAAATTTGCAAATAGAACTCAGAAGTGAAAAGTGAAGTACAGGATGTTCACCTCTGAGAAGTGAAGTACAGGATGTTCTTCAATCATGCTGTGCGAGCACCGTAAACATCACCATAAACACCAGCCAGGAGCCTCGGTGTCGGCAAAGGTCAGGTAAGACACATGGTTAAAAATAATCCAGTTCATACTTCAAAGATGTACCTCCCTGTTAGTTATGCTATTAAGTTATGATCAACTAAAACCTACAGGTTGGGTTATCCTAGACCAGCAATTCTCAAACATTTTGGTCCCAAGACCCAAGAACTGAAATTTATTGAGGATTCCAAAAAGCTATTTATTAGTTCATTTTAAAATTACAATAAGCCCATTACATGTTAATATAAATAAAACAGTTTTAAGTAACTATATTTTCGAAAATAAAAGATTGGTGAGAAGAATGGAATTCTGTTTATATTTTTGTAAATCTCTTAAATGTATGATTTAGGAGAAAAGAGTAGATAATTACTTACTTCTGCATTTAGACTCTTATAATACTGTTTAATTGAAGTAGATGAAAATGTGGCCTCACACAGATGAGTAGTTGGAAAAGAAATATATTTCCATTGCCTTTTGAATATAATTGTGGATATTCTTCTTTAATACTACACTAAAACTCACCCATTGGTGGTTTCTTAAGAGGTTGGTTGCATTATGGAAATTGAAACGATATTATCTTTTCATGTTATGTTATACTGAAATCCTTTTACCTTGCACTTTGATTTTTTTAAATTTAAACCTGGGCATAATTAGTGTAACATAGTGAATTATTCATTCAGAAATTATTGACTGTCTGAATTCTCTAGATCTTCCAGATGTTGATGTTTCATTCTTCAATATAAAACAATGCTCTTGTTAATATCACCATGGAACTCATCAAAGTCTTCAGTTATTGAAAGAAGCAGTCAGGTTCACAGTGAGGGGTTCAGGTTTTCTGAAATAGTAATTTTTGTTTGAAGATGAAAATTGTATCATTGGCAAGAAATACTGTCAGTTTGATTTCTTTGAAGTGATGGGCTCACTTCCTTCATTTCGGGGAAATATCTGTCAAAAACTACGGCCATTTTCTGTCGACAATCTTTCAAGTAACGTGTTCCATAAAGACAGTGAGCGTAGTTCATAATTCAGTTACATGGGTGCTTTTTTCCTGAAGAAAACCTTCATATTTACAATGCAGAACTTATTTAGGTAGTTCTCATTTTGTCACACAGGATATTAAAAACATTTGTTCCCGGGCGCCTGGGTGGCTCAGTTGGTTGAGCGACTGCCTTCAGCTCAGGTCATGATCCTGGAGACCGGGGATCGAGTCCCGCATCGGGCTTCCTGCTCAGCGGGAAGCCTGCTTCTCCCTCTCTCACTCCCCCTGCTTGTGATCCCTCTCTGGCTGTGTTTCTCTCTGTCAAATAAATAAAATCAAAAAAAAAAAACAAAAACAAAAAAACAAAACAAAACAAAAAACATTTGTTCCCAAGGGTCAAAACTTAATAAGGTTAATAATTTTTACCACATCATGAAGGACATTCTTAAGTGAAATTGCTTTTTTTTTTTTTAACTGCCAGTGCGTGGCGGTGAAGAAGACGCCCAGCATTCGAGTTAAGGTGCCTGCAGTTTTACCTGCTGTCACTTTCGCTCTGTCAGTGTTCATCCCGTACAGTAACAAAGGCAAACAATTTCTCCGTATTATCATGGAATTCGTTTTTACTTGGCTGACCCTCTGAGAGGGTGTCAGGGACACCAGAGTCTGTGGATTGCATTTAAGAACCACATTCTTAGAAGCTGATCCCTGAAGACGTTTGTCTCACCTTAGGTAGCCAAGAAAGTGCTCTGTTTCATCAGCCTGGTATTGGAAATCAGATACAAAATAGTTCATAAAAAATTAAATATCTGCTTCTCTAAAAACGTGACTCTTCCGTAGTTGAAATGCCTTTATTTGCACATAAGGAAGATTACTTGGAGATTAGGAATGATAAATATTCAGGGTTGCAGGAACCACCTATCACAGGAGAAAGACTGAAATAATTAGAATCTTCCTTTGGAAAGGGAGGGCTTGTTTAAAGTTTAAAAGCCATGATTTCATTTGGTATTTATCAAGCACCTGTTGAATTCTGTGGGTCATAGAAAGAGATACAAATCCAGGTCCCTGTTCTCGTAAGAACTACAATATTGTTGGCAAGGCAGGATATATACCTGCAACAAGGGAAATAGGAATCAAGAACTAAATGGAGATAGAAGACAAGAATATTAGAATCACTGCAAGGCAACATGTGATCCAAAGCTGAACGAGTACCATTGGTGTCAATGGCCCAAATCCTCCAGTCTTGGTGAGCTAGATCTCACTGGCCTACAACCAAGAGCCTCCCCGTGGCCCACTCCCCCACTGCTGCCACCAGGGAGATCTCTCAGTCCAGTTGGATACTGGTGTGACAGAATAATTTATGGAGCCTTTGTTTGTTGCCACTGTCTTCCCTGGTGTTCCTGGCCTCTAAGCTGTTTAAGAAATGGCTTGAGGA
>PITA01004194.1:79550-126981 GCA_004023965.1 Spilogale gracilis
CTGGGTGGCTCAGTTGGTTAAGCCACTGCCTTCGGCTCAGGTCATGATCCTGGAGACCCGGGATCGAGTCCCACGTCGGGCTGCCTGCTTGGCGGGAAGCCTGCTTCTCCCTCTCTCACTCCCCCTGCTTGTGTTCCCTCTCTGGCTGTGTTTCTCTCTGTCAAATAAATAAAATCTAAAAAAAAAAAAAAAAAAAAAAGAAATGGCTTGAGGTGACCCTCTTTTCTGTGATTTAGGGAAGACAGAACATTTAAAGTGAGTGGATAATGCAAAGTAGCTTGGGTGGTGCTACAGATTGAATGGTTGTGACTTCCTTAAATTTGAGTTTAGACACCTAATCTCTAATGTGACAGTGTTTGGAGGTGTGGTTTTGGGAATGTAAGTAGGTCACGAGGGTGGAGTCCTCATGAGGGATTAATGCCCTTAATAAACTAGATCCCAGAGATATCCCTGGACAGAGCTTTGTTCTGCCATGTGAGAACACCGTGAAAAGATGGCGTCTATGAACTAGAAAGCAGGCTCTCACCAGACACTGAATCTTCTGGTGCCTTGATCTTGGACTTCCCAGCCTCCAGAAGGCAAGAAATAACAAGGTTACTTTTTTTTTTTCTTAAGATTTTATTTTTATTTTTAACAATTTATTTGACAGAGAGAAACACAGCTAGAGAAGGAGCACAAGCAGGGAGAGTTAGAGAGGGAGAAGCAGGCTTCTCCCCGAGCAGGAAGCCCAGATGTGGGGCTCAATCTCAGGACTCCAGGATCATGACCTGAGCCGAAAGCAGTCACTTAACCAACTGAGCCACCCAGGCGCCCCAACAAGGTTGCTTTTTAAGCCACCCAGGCTATGGTACCTGATATAGCAGCCCAAATGGACTAAGACAGGTGGGAAAGCAAGAAGCTAAAGCAGGTGAGAGGAAGTGATGGGATGGGGCTGAAGTTGGCAAGGAAGACCAAGGAAGGTGGTGGAAACACTAGGGGCTTGGCTATGGGGGCGCCTCAGGACGCTTCCTGGTGCTTTTAATTGATTAACATTCATGTAGCTACCACTACATGCCAGGTTCTCTGTAGAGACCACCGTAACAGCAAGGACATAATTCCTGCCTTGAGGACCTTCTTGAGCTGCTTCTATGCATTGCTATTTAACTTTCTCACTATGCGTGTGTTATTATGACTAGCTAAAAAATTCCCTTTCAATACTCTACATCTTCCATGGTGCCTTTACTGTGTTCTCCACCTGGATAGCCATCGCCATATTGCTTTCAAAGAGATCTTTGGTTCATACAGAGTTGATGAGCTTTTACAGACTGAGGAATAGAATGTAAGATCACTCAAAGGCAACCATGAAGGTCAACCAAAAAGGGTCAGAGGAGTTAATGTTCCTAGTGCCAAACACAGAGGAGAAAATGAATAAAGGGGCACCTGAGTGGCTTAGTTAAGTATCTGCCTTCAGCTTGGGTCATGATCCCGGGGTCCTGGGATCAAGCACCACATTAGGTTCCCTGCTTGGTGTGGAGTCTGCTTCTCTCTCTCCCTCGGCTCCTCCCCCTGCTCATGCTCTCTCTCTTTCTTTCAAATAAATAAATAAATAAAATCTTTAAAAAGGAAAAGAAATAAGGAATAAAATTATAGACAGGTTCTTCCCCAAGTGGAAAGCTCTGAAAGGGTCTAAGTCAAGGCAGATCTTCAGGCTGTGGAACAGCAAGTATGTCAAATCCTGGTCAAAAGTTCCTACCAAGGTGTTAGTGGAACCCTTGGTTTATTTGTCCATGTGATGATAAAACGTCTCAGGCCAGGTTGTCCTGGATTTGCCATGGGCTGTGAACAGCACCACCCTAATGGGACAAGAAGAAAGGGTATGAGGACACAGGGAGAGAGTAGGAGAATGAAAGAGTAGAAAAAAACAACTAAGACCAAAGGGTGCAAGAGAGAGGTGGTTTTCCAGGGCATGGGGAAAACTCAGGCTGAACCTATTCTTTTTTACACCATCCTTGCAGCTCTCTGCAATTTGAATGTCTGCTGATCCCCTTGCTGGGGAGCCATTCACGAACCCCACTAGGGGCTTGTTTGGCTATGTCTGAAAAACTAGGATTCATACACATTCCTGGGCATGTTTGGAATGGGGCAGCAGCAGGGAGCCCATGGGGTCAAGTGGATGTCTCTAGCATGATGGAAAGGATTTTTCCCAAGACAGAGAGTGGAGGTATATATACGTGGTATGCATATGTGGTCCAAGAACAAGGAATTGGGGTAAAATTTATATTCATTTTGAATGTAATTGGAGGTATACAGGGTGATTTTTTGGAAAATTAAGGTGGTAAGCACAGAAAGATGAGTTATTAACTTGCAGAAGACATTTTCAATACATACAATTAACAAAGGACAGCATCCTGAGTATATAAATAATTCTTTGATTTCTTCTTAGTTTCACTAAGAGCTGAATACCATATATAAAAACTCTTTGTGTGGGGCGCCTGGGTGGCTCAGTGGTTAAACCTCTGCCTTCAGCTCAGATCATGATCCCAGAGTCCCAGGATCGAGCCCTGCATCAGGCTGCCTGCTCGGCGGGAAGCCTCTTCTTTCTCTCTCACTCCCCCTGTTTGTGCTCCCTCTCTAGCTGTGTTTCTCTGTCAAATAAATAAATTTTTTTAAAAAACAAAACAAAACCTCTGTGTGTGTGTGTGTGTGCATGCGTGTGGCAAAGGTTAGATTTGAGGATTAAAAATAAAAATGGACAATATAGCATGATATGGAAAGGCAAGAGGGACAGTTGTGGACTATCTGGGGTGTCCCAGCAGCCTGGGCAGTGACCTACATTGGCACTAAGGAACAGAGATTGTCCAGGAGGATGGTTGCCATGAACCTATAAAGGACCTCATCCTCTGAGTGTCTGAGTAGGGAGGAATTTGGCTAGTCCTGAGCAATTCCAGGGTCCAGCTGTAAATGTGGTGAGGACCTCGTTGTGGGAGAACCCAGGAGAGTCACTGGGGAGAATGCAAACTCATGGTGAGCACTATGGTCCAGGATGTATGGAGCATGTATTTATTAGCAATTCAGCAGGAAACAGAGGGCATGCTCAAATTGGGTAATTAAGGAGAGTTCAGTAAAGGTCAGTTTTAACCCCTTAGGGAATGTGACAGAAAGGGTGCAGGGCTCTGGGGCAATAATAATGGGGACTCTTATCACTACCAGTTTTGAAGAGACAAAGAGATAAACCAATTACCAGGACTTACAGAGAGAAGGACAACAAAGAGGGTAGCCTGACAGCTGCAGGGGAGCTGTGGCCTTTGGCAGACGCTGCAGGGGAGCTGTGGCCTTTGGCAGACACTGCAGTCCTTGGTTTCCCTGCTGGCAAACACTTGCCTTGAGATTTGCCAAATCCAATCTTCCCGGAGAACAAAGGAGCCTGGTCACACAGATCCATACAGATTCATCTACCAGAGCAGAGAGCAGAAGAAGGAAGAGGGTGGAATTGGAGAAGCAAATGGAAGATATGAACATAGAGAACATTTCTAGACTAATCATCATGGCTTTATCTATGCCCTGAAGTGAGGCTCCTCCTCCCACACAGAAGAACAGAGAGAAGGCTGCGGTGGAGGAGAGAGGGATGTGCTCAGGAATGCTATCTGTCACGGTCATTATTTGTTTGTTTGTTTGTTTATAAAAGAATACCGTAGCGGAGGAAAAATAATTTTCCTTCTACCTTTCAGGATTCTTTGCTGAGGCTCCTATACTAAAAGAGCGATTAGCAGGGAACAAAGATGCTTGTCAACATGTATATCTCATGCATACGTGGAAGATTCTTAGGCAAAAATAAGTTACCCCCGGAGGTGGCTTAGAATTCAGGCTTAAACCCTCTAATTGGGAAAGGGAAAAGGGTGTGTAGGTCCCTTAGGAGAAAGTTAACTAATTTTAGGAGAGATGATTAGGTTCTTAGAAGGGATAGAAGAACAGTATGATAGTTTGGGACCAAGTTTGTCTGGGTGTGGTTATCTACTTCTACTCTTCTCTCCTGTGATGAGAGTCAGTCTTCCTTGGTTGATGAAACTGGAGGTGGGGACCTATGACCATGGAGTTGCTTCTGGCAGATAAGGGGAGTCCAGAGAAAGCCTCTCCCCACCTTTGTTGTTTTTCAAGTGCCTATAGCTCAAAATAATCAGTGTGTCAAAGCAGCATATTTTGAATCCTGATCTTCTTCAGTCACATTTTGGTGTGGCATATTCAGCTACCCTTTGAGATTTTTTTTTGAATATTTAAAAAAATAATGTTTACTATCTATTGCTATAAAAGAAAGACACTTTTTATTGCAGAAAATCCACAAAACACAGAAAAGAGATAAAGAAGGAGGCAAACCACAGTAGTAATCCTATCACAGAGAGATAGAGAACCATTTGCATTTTAGTGTACATCCTTCCAGTGTTTTTTCTGTGTTCATGTGCAAAAGTATGTATATGTGCATTTGTGTTATACATCTACAAATGGATTAACAAATAATTGAAGGAATTACAATATTCATTATGCAATCTCCACTTGTAGTCCTATGTCAAAAACTTGACATTGCTACATCTTCTCTTCAGGGCCTTAAGGAAATGAAGACACAGATCCTGACTGTCCCTTGAGCTGTTGGTGATAGGCTCCAATGGATCAGCTGTAGAGCTGATGGGTCCCACATGGCATGTGCGCACATGTCGAACATGTATAGGGTAGAGAAAGAGCTTGAAGAGTTTCTTCACAAATAGGTTTTGATTTCATGTACATATATAGCTTGGCTCCTGAATAGTTCATTTTTGTGAGGATCTGTTTCTTTTTTAATAATTTTGTATTTTAAAAATTAAGTTCTACTGTGTGTAGTTTATAGTCTGTTCTTTTCACTTGCCTTTATACTGTGGCTATTTTCCTGTATTTAAACATTGTATGAAAAGTATTGTCTCTCCATCCGTAATCCCTGGAGGGGACAGCCCTGGTTATTAAATGACCCTGCTTACCTCTCAACCCTTTCAGCCACAGCTGATTGGACCACAGGTAGTCATCTGACATAAGGGCAGAGCATGGAGGGTAGGAGGGCTGGGGAAGGTGAGGAACCATAAGTCCAACTGTGGCAAGTAATTAGTCTTTCTTGAGAATTAGTCTTTCTTGAGAGGCACACGGGCTGTAATGAATATCTTGTTCATAAATTTTTGTGTATGACTGTGATTATTTCCTTGGGACATGGTCCCAGAAGGTCAATCACCTAGTCAAAAGCATTGGTGATATTAAATATCTCGGTAGATGTTGCCAAGTTACTCTCCAGGAAAGCTGTTTGCACACCTCCATGCATTGTAAAAAGCCTTCCTGATGTTCCCTTTTCCATTTGCAGTAGGACAGAAATATTAATTTGAGAGATCCTAAATGAACATAGTTCTGATAAAAAGGTGGTAATGAAAGCTCGCAGAAGGGGCTTAGTCATAGTGTGGGTTTCCCCATATTGATTTGTATATATTAAAAAGAAGAAGAAGAAGAATTTCGTGGAGTCTTAAGTTCCTTACAAGGTCAGTTTCAAGTAGTTGTGGTGGGGATCCAGGTTGGGGAGGGAATCTGTGGCACTAAGAAGAAGGAAATGGAGTGTGAAGATGCTCTTAAGGAGGCAGACAGGGTCTGATGGATATGTTGGGAGAGTAAGGAGGCAGTGGCCCTCAGCTTTCCCAGAGTTTACTCTTTGCCTCTCTACTGGAGTTGGAAACACCAAAGGGAAGCCTGCTTCCCTTGCCACATTTAGCACAGTGAGGGCACGTAGTAAAGATATTTTTCATGTCGTAGCTGAGGAGAAGAAGTGATGCGAAGAAGTGATGAGACGTTCAAGAGGGAAGGGTATTCTCCTGGGGACACAGTCGAGACCTGAGCAGGCTTGCTCGTGGCTTCCGTGGAATGGAGGCAAAGGTTTTCTGATCGCTGGCATGGGGCTCATAAACTATGGCTCACAGACTGCAAGCAAAAAATGGTTTTTGTAATTTTTAATACTTGAAAAAATAAAAGAAGAGGAATATTGTGTGATATGTGTAAGTTTTGTTCCATTCAAATTTCCGTGTCCATAAATAAAATCACTGGGCCATTAAATAGTTGTGACAGAAACAACATGGCCCACAGATCCTAAAATACTTGCTGTGTGGCCCATTAGAGGAAAAGTTTGCCCACCCTGTGAGAGAAGAATAGCTTCTATTTCTCGAATACTTACTGGGTGCCAAGTACTATAGAAATCACTTTACATGCATTTCCTCATTTAATTTTGACAACTCTTCATATTGTTAAAAGATAAACTGAGCCATATTTTAAAATTTTAAGAGTTTATCTGAGCAAAAATCAATTTGAATCTGGCAGCATCCAATCTAGCAGATAGAAAGGAGCTCTGAATTACTGTACAAAACGAAAGGGAGAAGGAACAAGGCAGTTATCCTAGACAAAAAAGCAGGTTGTTTATTGTGAGGTTACTTTCCTTTATGGGAGACAGGGCTCTATCAGGCAGATAACCTAACGTGTGAGGATCAGTTAAAACTGAAACTGAGTTAAATCTTGACTTGTTGACATGAGGCTTACACATGTGACTCCATTTTGGACCCATAGCCTCATTCTTAACACTGTGAAATAGTGGATATAGCATTTATCCTCATTTTACATCTAGGAAAGTTGAGGTTTTTAAGAAGTTAAGTTTTTCATATGTGGTAGAATGGTGCAGCTGAGTTTCAAAGCCAGGTGTCTGGCCAGTGAATCTGAAAGCTCCACTGGTTAGTCTGAAGAGTGGGCAACGGACATCTTCCCACAATGCTCTTCGGGCTTTGCTGTCTTCTGTGATCACTTTATCACGCAAAACCTGTCACCCTATGGAACAGGAAAGAACATGGAAATGTCTGATATAACCCCTGTCACTGTGCGGGCATTCAATAAATGTTAGCTAATGTTATTATGAAAATATAATGACTAATAATGAAGTGGCTAAATGTCTTATTTTGTCCCGTGCTTGATAAGCTGTAATAAGTTACCTTAGCCTTAGGCCAAATTCCTTTTGCCTGTTCCATGCACACATGCATTCAGACACACAAGCATGCACATGTGTCCCTATGCCTTCAAGGGCTTTCTCTTGAGGTAAAGCTCTTTCCATCATTTCCCCTCCCAAACTGCAGAGTGATACTGTTTTCTCTCTTCTTTCTGGGTATCTGTTCCTGTTGATTTCTATTGTGGCTCTAATTTCTTCCAGCTGTTGCTGCAACTTCTAACCCCTCCTCCTTCCACCACTTCCCGGATCCATCTCATTTCTAATCTCTGTAAAACTCAAAAGGTTTTCTGTCCCAGGGAAAAGGAGGTTTGACATGTCCATGTGGCATAAGTGGGACAATATAATGACATCATTAAGTTTTTGACATTTAGATCTCTTTTATGAGCCATCTAGCTTTGTGAACTCTTTTTTTTTTTTTTTTTTTTTTTTTTGTAATCAGAGATTCTTAAAGGTGGAAGAGAGTTTATGAATCATTTAGGCCAACCTCTTGACTATTGCTAGAATCTCTTCTAGTACATCTTTGACAGATGGGTACCCTGGTTCACTTGGATACTTTAAGTAAGTAGGGGATAACTATCTCCCAAGGTAATCTATTCTCTTGTGAGAAACCCTATTGTTAGAAAGTTCTTCCTTATGCTGAACCAACTTTGCTACTCTATTACATCTATCCAGTGATGTCAGGAGTCAAATAAAAGAAGTCTACTTCTTCTCCCATGGGAGAGTTGTTCACACCTTTGCAGATAGCCATCGTGTCTCCCTTCTAGCCCTCTGCATGAATGTTGGGTTTCCAGTCCCCATGTAGTCCAGATGGCTGCCTTTGGTAGGTGTTCATTGTGTTGTCACGATTTTTAACATTACCTGGAGCGGCACTGGACAGAAGACACCTGACACAGTCTGCTCAGCACCTAATATGGTAGATTTGGACTATTGGCATGGCCTTGCAGGTTGGGAAAAAATTAAGACAAAACCTGGAGTGATAGCCAGAACTAATTGTGTATCTTATTACCGATTACAAGTGTTGTGTGTGATCCTAAATCAGTCACAAACATGTGAAAAAAACTGGACTGTTCCATTAAGTACAAGGGCTTTAGAGTTAGAATAAAATACCACTTCCCTTGAGAACTAAAGAAGTGCAGAATCCAGTCTAGTGATCAGCTTGGGTAGGAATTACATCTGTGACAAGAATAAAAATTAGGTAATATATAAAACTTGAGCCCAGGAAAGTAGTTTATTTGTCCTCTCTTCTTCCTCTTCTTCTACTCTATAAATGCTTTGAAGTTATGGAGTAAGTTCCATAAAAACTAATTGGACTCAAAGCATACCATCCAGTTTTCCAAAGAAGAAAATGGAGATAGTGTCCCACTGAAATCTCTGGCTATTTTGTCATCTCATGCAGAAAAGGTCATTCCCCATATTATATTAGAAGGTCATCCCCCAAGTTGTGCAGTATAGTAAAATGTTTACTTAAGAGTTAAACATATTCTAATCTTGCAAAGACTTAAAATTATGTAACATGTTTAAGAAACTAAAACCCAAGATATTAATATTTTCATATCAAGAAATTGACACATATTTAGTAATTTCATTTGAAATATTTAGAAATTGTTTTGAGGGGCAACCTTAGTACTCCAATTTAAAATATGTAACTGAGGACATGACTTAGACTGATGATTTTAAGTGCAAATCTTACTAAGTCTATGTATAGTATCAGAACATTTAAGAGAATTTGAGTCATATTTATAAATGCAACTTATTTTTATAATTAAGTACTTGGGAAGTTTTGTCTTCTATTAAGTGAGACATTAAAGAGATTTTATTTTATTTTATTTTTTTTTTTTTTTAAAGATTTTATTTATTTGACAGAGAGAAACACAGCCAGAGAGGGAACACAAGCAGGAGGAGTGAGAGAGGGAGAAGCAGGCCTCCTGCCGAGCAGGGAACCCGATATGGGACTCGATCCCGGGTCTCCGGGATCATGACCTGAGCCGAAGGCAGTGGCTTAACCAACTGAGCCACCCAGGCGTCCCTAAAGAGATTTTAAAAAATAAGTCTATATTACATTTATAAACATAGTTTAAATGTTTTAAGATCTTTAAGTTTATAAATAGGGGCAAGAATTATTCAAAGTCCTTTTAAAAATGATAGTTAAATTTACAAGAGTTGAATGATAGGTTTTGTAAATTAACTTAAAAGCTTAAGAACTAGATTTTTAAAATACATACCGTAAAGTATTTATTTATTTATTTATTTATTTATTTATTTATTTATTTATCACTGAGTTATGTTATCCAATATAAAATACATCATTAGTTTTTGACATAGTGTTCCAAGATTTATTGTTTGTGTATAACACTCAGTGCTCCATGCAATATGTACCCTGCTTAATACCCATCACCATGCTCACCCATCCCCCACCCAACTCCCCTCTAAAACCCTGTTTGTTTCTCAGAGTCCACAGTCTCTCATGGTTCCTCTCCCCCTCCAATTTCCCCCAATTCACTTTTCCTTTCCTTTTCCTAAAGTCCTCTGTGTTATTCCTTATGTTCCACAAGTAAGTGAAACCGGGGGCACCTGGGTGGCTCAGTTGGTTAAGCGACTGCCTTCAGCTCAGGTCATGATCCTGGAGACCTGGGATCAAGTCCCACATTGGGCTGGCTCACTTCCCCTGCTTGTGTTCCCTCTCTGGCTGTGTTTCTCTCTGTCAAATAAATAAAATCTTTAAAAAAAAAAAAAAGAAGAAGACTTTCTCTGCTTGACTTATTTCACTCAGCATAATCTCCTCTAGTCCCATTCATGTTGATGCAAAAGTTGGGTCTTTTGCACTCTTCTGATGGCTGAGTAATAGTCTATTGTGTATATGGACCATATCTTCTTTATCCATTCATCTGTTGAAGGGCAACTCAGCTCTTTTCGCAGTTTGGCTATCATGGACAATGCTGCTATGAACATTGGGGTACATATGGTCCTTCTTTTCACCACATCTGTAGCTTTAGGGTAAATACCCAGTTGTGCAATTTCCAGGTCATAGGGTAGCTTCATTTTTAATTTGTTCATGAATCTCCACACTGTTTTCCAAAATGGCTGCACCAACTTGCATTCCCACCAGCCGTGCAAGAGGGTTCCCCTTTCTCCACAGCCTCTCCAACATTTGTTGCTTCTTGCCTTATTAATCTTTGCCATTCTAACTGGTATAAGGTGATATCTCAATGTGGTTTTGATTTGAATTTCCCTGATGGCTAATGATGATGACCATTTTTTCATGTATCTGCCCACCATTTGTATGTCATCATTGGAGAAGTGTCTGTTCATGTCTTCTGCCCATTTTTTGACATGACACTACAGACAAAGGGCTGATATCCAAGATCTAGAAAGAACTTCTCAAACTCAACACTCCAAAAAGTATTGTATTATTTTAAAACCAAAGTCAACCTCCTAATAATCTTTTCAAGGTGGGGCGCCTGGGTGGCTCATTCAGTTAAGCGTCTGCCTTTGGCTCAGGTCATGATCTCTGTCCTGGGATGAGCCTCTGTCCTCAGGCTCCCTGCTCAGTGTGAAGCCTCCTTCTCCTGCTGCCCTTAACCCCACTCTTTGTGCTTGCTCCCACTCTCTCTCTCTCAAATAGATAAATGAAATCTTAAAAAAAAAAAAAAATCACTTCCAGGGCAACAAAAAAACCTCACACTGAATGGTGATCTCCCTGATCTTGTCATAGCCTCTCAGGCTGGGTTAGGAATTCCAGTCCAGATGAAAAATTCCTACCCATATTAAGCTTACAATCAGTCAGTTGGTCCCTAATTTCCCTTTTCTTGAAATTTTCACATGAACAACTGTCAGTTTAGGATAACTTACCCCTCAACTTGTGCAGTTGACGTTTGGGGCATGAACACAGGACTTTGCATTTATTGCTATCAATTGCCATCATGTTGGATTGAGACTATTATCTCCTCATTAAGATTCAGTGTTGGCTCACTGAGTGCCTTCTCTCTCTCTCACCAACCCAGTTCCTTGTACTAACTCTCCTTCTAGTGATGCTCTGGCCTTGGAGAAAATGCTCAGTCCCCTCCACATTCATTCAGATCAAATCCTGGTTAGGAGGATAGTCAGTTCCTTAGGCCTCCTCTCTTTCTGACTTTTTGTAGCAAGTATGGGCAACCAGTCATTTTGCCCATTACCTGTCCCTTTCAAGCTATTCGCTCTGGTAGGGCAAGGGACTGCAAGCACAGTTAGTGGGTAATCGGTAGCCATTTGTGGAATGAAAGGATTTCCTTAGAAGCGTCACTGCACACAATCTATGTTACCTTGTGTGCAGATGCCTCCTCAAGTATATAGAAGTGACCGACATCTCAAACTCTTGCTAGGGCATCTAAGTATAGCAGTAATTATATTTATTAGATATTTCATATGCCAGACACTGTTCTAAGTGCTTTCCTTGCACTAACTCATTTGTTCTTCACAACATCTCTGCAAGAGATACTGCAATTTTTTCTATTTAGCCAGGGAATAGATAAGTAATGTTATTCACACAGGTATTAAGTGATAGAACATACTGGAATCTGAACATCGATTATTTGGCTCTGGGATCTGTACTTCACAGGACGCCCAGAAAGAAGCTTAGATGCAAATCATAAGGAAACTTATCATTGGAAAAAACTTCAAGTACCCTCTAGTCCAGTGATCTTCAATCTGGAACATTATTTGTAGGGGAATGGGAAGATCCTTCAAGGGTGCTTATATATGGATATTTGAAGGGAACCTGTTTTCAGATCCATAACTTCTACATTATTATTATTACTAAACTTGATCTTTTTATTAAGTTTGATCTGCCCGAGAAGTGGCTCATTTTTCCGCCTTGCAAAAGGATGACATCGTCCTTGTTCACCTATAATTTCACTCAGCTGTCTTGCTCTAAAATGTAGAACATCCTGGGCACCAAGCCAAAAGGAAGCCTTCACTGGGGAGGGTAGCATGAAGCACAAGATAGCCAGTCTTTTGGGGAGCATTTCTGGTTAACTGCCTCAAAAGAGAGAACTGTAAGAGGTTTTTCCACAGTCTCAAACTAGTTACTGGTAGAAGTGAGAGAGAAGCTAGGTCTCTAATCATGGAAGGAAAGGATAAGTCTTGACAGAAAGGAGCAGAGAGGAAATTTTAATCAGAAGAGTGGTACAGGGGAATCTTAGAGACAGAAATTCATAAACCCTATGTTAGAAACCTACAGATTTGCTAGTCTAGGTCTCATCTTTAGAAGAATGAGAAAAAGAGCTAGTTCAAGCACAGTGAAGGGATTTGGAATCTGTCCTTGAAGAGACGTAAAGCTGCAGGTAATTCTTAAACAGAAGAAAACCAAATGCTTTAGCAGGAGAGCTGGGTGGGATAGAGATATTAAAGGAGAGTGTTCAGGAGACTGCTACAGTAATTTAGGGGGGTCATGCAAGTTCCTTGACCTCATAGAGGCTGCAGAACTGGAAAAGAATGAGCAGGTCTGAATAAGGGTGCAGCGAAAAACCCACAGGACTTTGGAGTAAATACTGACGGAAAAACAAATATGGCTCAGAAGAATGAATCATCGAAGAGAATGATCTTAGGCAAAGAATGTGGGACTGATACTGGAAGGTCTGTAGCAAACCTTATAAAGAAAGAGGGCATGTATCTATTTTCAGATGAGTTTAGGTATCTGTATCAAACAAATCCTAGACACTGAAGGAAATTGGAATTGTAATATAGAGCCACTGCCAGAAGTCTCTGAGAAAGCACAAGGAATACATTAGAGAAGAGTAAAGGTACTGCCTTTAAAATAATGGTAGGGGCAGTAGCTCATGGAAGAAATAGATCTATAGAATTGACATTGATCTCCTAGCAAAATTCTGGGTGCACACAAGCCAGCAGAGAGGCTAAGCTCCTAAGCTCTAGCGTCAGACAGATTTTAAAGGAGCAAATCTCAGTTCCTCTATTTTCTAGCTGTGAACCTGGCACTTAACCTCTCTGAGCCTCTGATTCTTCATCTGCAAAGAGGGGATGATAATGACCACTTCATGGGGCTGTGCTGATGATGCAATGAGCTTCTGTATGTAAAGTATTCTCTACGGTGCACAGTAGATGGAAAGCGTTCAATAAATTATTACAATTACAGTTACAATTTCTCAAATACATGTTTAATCGGATGACTGGCAAACGCTGGGAAAAGGAATTGCTGATAGTCAATCAGTCATTCACTCTACAAATATTTATTGAGGACCTACTGGGATCTTCCCTAGGGAAAGAAGAGAAGATATAAAAAGGAATTGTGATTTATATTCTATCGGAAAAAGAAAGATTTGGCTTATTCATTAACTGTCCTGAGTTTCCATTACTGGTTACACTATATACAGTTCTTTCTGCTTGATCTGGCAGGGAGGTTGCAATTCTGCATTTTTGTGTGTGGCGTTGCAATCTATCTGTTGCCATGGAGAGATAAAGTGAAAAGAAGGCAAACCCTGGCTTCAATACAAACAGTGTCAAAGAACAAATATAGAAAAAAAGTAATGAAAACAAATGGAAAAAGCAAAATGGCTTTCTGCTTGAATGTGTATATGACAGCACGAAATCTCTTTTGTCATGAGGTAAAATAGGAAATAGAATCAGTACCCTGTATTTTAAATATTGGTTTGAATTCATATTTCTAAGTGCCTTAAACCGGCCATGAAGATATCATGAGCAGAATGGAGAACACATTAATTGTACATTACTTCTGTACTTAATTTTCCTAGATGGCTAGGGCTAATTTTAGAGCTTAATTCAGTTTTTACTCAGGGAACCCAACACCTGGGTTGTTTGAATTGCAAAAACGATGTAAGGGTTCTTTTCATTTAGGCTTGGCAAAAGACAATTTCAGAAATTTCAGTTATATCATTTAAGTTCACTTCCTCTTGCTGTAAACATACACCCTCCTGGAGAAAGACGTCGTCCAAGAAATGGCATTAGCGACAAGAGGGCAATCAATGTTCATTAAACACCTACTACGTTTTATATACTTGCAATATATCGTTTTGCTTATTGCACATGACGGGCCCCAGAGACAAAGAAAGGATGGTTCAGAGAAGCTGCGTGATTTGTCCAAGGTACCCTAGCTCAGAAGAGGCAGGTCAGGAATTTGTATCTTAAATCCTCTGACTGGAGCTCAAGCTCTGTGTATTTCACAATGCTACCTCCTGTCACACAAAGTGGTTTAGGGGCCAGAACATAGGCTAGGAAGTTGGACACCTTGTTCTCATTCCTAATATTAAAAGTTACAGGAGAGTGGGGCAATGACTATTTTTCTGGGGTCATTTTCTTATTTGTAAAAGAAAAAGTAGAACACTACAATACTTGGCCTCACCCTACAACCTCGTCCTCAGTCCTATGAACTATGCTCAGAGGTGGATTTCCTGGGAGGCTAATAAAGCTTGAACTTCAGAAGCCCTCCCCCTTATAGTTCCCGTGAGTGCGGGCTGTTGCAGGCACTACAGAATGTTCTAGGTAGAGAGGAAAAGCCAGGTTGCCATTAGAAGCATTTGTATGTAAACATTTCTGGTAAATTGCCTAAAGAGATCCCAGAAGAAGGGCCCTGAATTTCTCCCATTCTAGGAATTTGAAGTCTAAATAAATATTTGCTTTTCTATCTAATTTGTGGTCACAATTTTTTACCCTTTTCCCCTAAAGAAGGCCTCACATATTGTACAAGCTTCAGGACATGTCTCTGTGGGTTGACACTGCGGGACAGTAGGAAAGTATCAGAAAAAGGAGGGAGACTGAGGCAGGGGGCTTCAGAAGTCTCTCCAAGCTGCCAGCTGCCAGTGAGACTGCTGGCCTGCTTCGTACACTCGCAGCTCTGCTTTGAGGTTGTGGGCCGTCCATCCCCTCCTCATCCTTCCTCAGACACATGGCTACTTTGGACAGCTGCTATCCCGACTTAGAAGTACCCAGACATGTCACCCATGCCCACTGAGCATGGGCTGGATCCTCCCTGAGTAGAAGTCTGATTCCCAGACTGTGTAGGCATAAGAACCAAAGCAACAATCTGGATAATTCAGGGTGGAAAACTTATTTTTGCTTTGACCTTGCTGATAACTTATTTCAGACCTCTTCCTCTTGGAATGTCCTGATCATTGCTCCCAATTTCTGCTTCACTTTAAAAGGCGAGAGATAATCTCAGAGTTCCTGTCCCAAGAGGTTCAGTCCCAAGAGGTAGGCTGGCTGAGGTGGAATGAGTCTTTTCAAGGCCTGCAGCCTTGTTTCTTAGAACTCGATCTTGATCTTAAGCAGACTAAGAGCTTGTAGAATTTGAATGCCAAATTCTTCTTTTTCCTTTCCATTGCCTCTGCCCTGAAATCCAGTTGCAATGGTCTTGAACCTTTGAGGGCCAACCTCTCCTCCAGCTGAGGAGGCTCCTCCACCTAGAGGCTCAGAGAGCTGAGGTGAGGTTCTCTGAGGACCCAAGGTACACCTGCTTGTCTAGAGGTCAGTGCGATCCAGTAGAAACTTCTGCTGGGTCAGGAAGGCTCCTTGGCAGTGCTGGACAATGTAGTGACCACTAGTCGTATCTGGCAGTGGGCACTTGCAATATGGCTAATGTGCCTGAGGAACTGAATTTTTAACTTTATTTAATTTTAATCATTTAAATTGGAATAGGCTCATGCAGTTAGGGGCCTCCACACCAGATAACACCCACAGTGCGTGGGCCCCAGGCCTGCGCGTGCTTATGCTTCTGGTTTTCAGAACCAAAATCATCAGGTAAGCATATTGACACTGGGAATGTAAGGAAATTGTTGGTATCAGACTTTCCATGAACTTGTGAAGTGGGTCACTGTGCCCGTGTTGTTCTGTAACTGATATTAAAGTGAGACTCATTGTGGAGTGCTCACTAGGTGCTGGGCACCATAAGTACGTAATATTGCATGTTCCTGTGTGTGTGTGTGTGTGTGTGTGTGTACATGTGTGACAAAGATATCCTATGACCTTCTGCCTCCGCAGGCCCTTGACAATGGTTGTGAGGCTGACAGGAATAGAGGTTGGGGATACTGATTGAAGAAATGAAGGAAGTAGAGGAAGGAGTCCATAGCATTACCTATGAAGGAACTTGAGCCCATGGGGATGGGGGAATGTGAAGATGTTTGAGAGGCAGGTTGGAGGGCAGGAGTTTTAGGGAGGGAAAGAGATGAGGGACTGGGGCAGCTGTCACCTGATGTGGCATCTTGGTGATTTACCTGGGTCAAGGGTTTTAAGGATAATTACTATGGCACTTTCTAGACTGTCCCAGGACTGTTCTTCTCTCCTACGTCCTTGTCTCCCTCTTCTCCTCCTCCCCCCATCCTTCTTCTTCTCTGTCTCCTCCTCTTCTTTTTCTTCTTGTTCTTCTCCTTCCTTTATGTGTGTGAGAGAGAGAGTATGCAAATGTGAGCAGTGGGAGGGGCAGAGTGGGAGGGAGAGGGACCATCAGACTCCACTTGGAGCACTGAGCCCAATACAGGGCTCCATCTCACAGCCCTGAGATTAAGACCTAAACTGACACCAAGAATCAAATGCTTAACAGACTGAGCCACCTGGGCACCCAATCAGGCACTGTTCCTTACATCTAGTGACACATTTAGTCTTGAGAGTCTAGGCCTCAGCATAAGAGAAGATGAACCCCCAGAAGTTCAAAAACACTGGAACTAGATGTGAGGACAGAGGCAAGGTCGGTGGTCAGGACGTCAGGAAGGAGAGAGGAGACAGACCCAGACCCAGCATCTACATTCCAGAAGCTCTGTCTGGCCCACCTACACTCGAGATAGGTTTCTACGAAGAAGGCAACTGGCCTCAAAGAGATCTGTCCTACCCCAGCTGTTCTACTTCTTGTGCTTTCTGGACCCATGAGGTAAATACTACTATTACCATCATTTCACAGAGGAACAGACTGAGGCATAGACATGACCTCAAAAAACTGGTCCAAGGACATACAACTAAGAGATGAGGGAGCCAGGGTTTGAAGGCCGTCCAGCTTTCCAGTCCATGACTGTGTCAGATGTGCCCTTACTTTGTGGGCCCTGTTTGTCATCTCTAAAGACACTTCCATTCAGATATAACTGCTTTTCAAAGTATTTTGCAGTTGAGTTCTGTTTCCTCTTCGTGTGACACTCTGGCTGGGCAGGGTAGAAAGAAGGCCGGGTTTTATCTGAGGTCCATGCGTGATCTCCCAACAGCTCCAAGAGCTATTTGCGCTTAGCCCTATCTTATAGATTCTGCGAGAGTGAATTACAGCCCGAATCAAGTCCCAAGGATTTAAAGAAAGTTCTGTTGACGTCTCATGTTCTTTCAATTACACTGATGTATTTGGCCTCCACAGCTACTCCTACAAACCTCTCTTAGCCTTAGAAAAAGTCATTGGATTTTTTTTTTAACCTAAATATTGAATGAATGAGAAGACATTGTGGGGATTTGACAGGAAGGAAAGAGGCCACAGTCTTATCCCAGAGCTGGCGGTCTCTTGCAGGGCTACTCTATGTTAATTACAAGAGATGAGTCCCAAGGCAGCAAAGGCAAAGCGAAGATGGTTTGCAGAAAATGAGATTTGTGAGGAGAGGTCAGTGGAATTGGGTTCATGGATTTTAAGCATGTTTCTCAACCCTTCCCCCATACCCAAAAATGGCTTGGAAAGTTTTAAAAATATAGATATCCATATATTATTAATTTCGATCAAATAAGACACAGTGGTCCCTCAGTAAACTTGCTTTTATATCAGAATTTCTCTCATTGAGTAATGCATACTGCAGACCCAGCTCCTAGCTGCAGGCCTGAGACGAGCAAATCTCTCATGGCAGGGACAAGGATGAGAGAAGAGACAAGTGTGTCTGCGACGGCAGCAGGTTACCGTCCCATGGCTGCCCCTCTCACTAAAGCAGGAGCAGTTCGACTATAGGCTGAAGACTTGGGTTCAAATTCTAGCTCTGGCCTTAGAGTTGCTTGATTTTAACCATGTCCATTGATTTCCCCCCCCAAAAAAACTTTAATTTTATCAGCTGGAAAGTGGGGGGAGTTTTGCTACTTTACTACAACCCTTTGTGTGGAATCGGTTTTGAAGATTTAAAATTAACGATTGTCCAATTACCCTGACATCCAGCGGGTGCTCAGTGGCTTTCAGGAAATCTGATTTAAGGATAAACTAAGAAGAAGATTTAGAATGAAAATGTCTGCTGGATGTAGGAATGTGCCATCAGGAGAAATAAGGAATTTCACTCAGGAAATTTTAAATAATTTGTGATTTTCCTGGCACTCAGTGCTGTCCTTTAAAGTTTCCTTATAATTAAACAAATTGACCGTGATATTACTTTCTGAGGAAAAAAATCAATTATAAGACCTACCTTTCATTTTTTAAAGGATTTTCCATCAACAGTACACTTTTGTCAATGAGTAATTATATTTCTTAATTGCACAAATGTCCATCAAACATGATTCCTTTCAAATGCTACAAAGCACTGGGCATTTCCTGAAAAGTCTGTTATCTGTTAAATGGCTGCCATGGAAATTCTTTTAAAGGCTGAGTTAAAACCAGACCTGCATTAAAGTGCTTTAAAAGTATCAACAGAAGAGCTAATTAATTCTCTTCAAAGATGTTAAAATAGTTTAAAGTTATGACTGTAACATTGAAGGAAATGAATGACTGTCGTTCTAGCAAGTAATTACTCCCCCTGCAAGGAGAGGGTAACTTTATAGAGTGCTAATCCTCTAACTTTTATGACAGGAATACCAAAACCTGCAAGTAGGCGCAAATATTCTTGGGTTTCATTCATTGAAGAGAAAGGAATCCCAGTATGGAGTAACTGTCGGTCCTGCTCTTTCAAAATGTGGTCGGACAATGTCCACAGGCAACCACTGGGGAATTTACCTGCTTTATCATGAGTTTTTGCAAGATTGAAGGGATCCTTTTCCAAAGGAGAAGTTGAAGTGACTAGACTCCTAGTGTGCTTGCCTAGGCTTTCCCGGAGCCAATCTTAGGGGCTGGTATAGAGCTAGTCAACTGCAGTCAGCAGAGCTCTAATTAATGATAATATCTGCCTACTTTTATCTCTATACCAACAGCGCAAAGCTGGTTCTTCCCCTTAATAAACCTGCTCAGCTGCCTCAGTTTCCCTGCTATGCTTCAGAGAAGGCTTGTCACCAGAGACTGCAGTTGCCTGGCCATGGGTCCTCCCTCACAGACATTCATACCCGATGCTGGAGATGCGCCTCATGGTGGTGGTGGGTGCTTTCTTTTCTAGACTATGTCATGGGATCGGTACTGCTACATGGTCTCCTACCAGGACCAGGTCAGGTCATGGTTCACTGAAGGACTGGTAGTTTGGATTTTGGGAGCTTGATTTTGATGTCAGAGACCAGAGTGGGCCTGCCAGTTCCCAGCTGTGTGAGCTTGGGAGAATAAGTGTATCTCTCCACGCCCAGGGGTCCTTAGCTGTATGAGAGTGAGGAAATCAATTTAATGGAAGAATTAAATGAGACAATGCATTTACAGCATCAAGCACATAATAGGCTACCCTTAGCACAGAAACATAATTTAAAAAATTAGTTCTTGCTCCTGAAGGTTACTTGTTTGGTAAATGATGCATTAGATTACGAAAGGTTAGAGAGAATAATAGGGAAATCTGTATTTCTGGAAAATGACTGAACTATACCAAAGCCATAATAAACAGTTGCTTAGAAAAGCAGGTTATAAAACTATGTATTTCTTTTTTCCCCAAGATTTTATTTATTTATTTGAGAGAGGAAGAGTGAGAGGGAGAAGCAGACTCCCTGCTGAGCAGCGAGCCTGACGTGGGACTCCATCCCAGGACCCTGAGATCATGACCTGAGCCAAAGGCAGATGCTTAACAACTGAGCCACCCAGGTGCCCCAAAACTATGTACTTCTCTTATGCTTGTTATAAAAACGTATATGTAACATACATAATCATATTAATGGAAAAAGCCTTGGTGAATATGCAATCAGAAATTATCAAAGTTTCCCTGTATGTGTGGTGAGATTTTATCTTTTTGCATAAATTGATTTTCTAATTCTTCTTCAATGAATATGCATTACATAGGAAATTAAAATCCATTTCTAAAACCATTTTGTAGTATTTACATGGCATCATTCATTTAGATTATACCTCTATCCCAATTCCTTCTTTCACATGAGAACATTGGCACTCCTGGAACCCAAGGAGACGTTCTGCATGGAGTGGAGGTGCCTAGGCCTGTGTCCCAAGGTGGTGGGTCTGCGACAAGGGAGAGAGAATCTAGTGAGGAACCAAAGAAGAATGCCTCTTTATCTTGCGAAGGGAGAGGGGGGTCATCATAGGATGGAGCACTGACAGAATATTCAAGTAGCAAAACAAAGGAACTATTCCTGAATGACATCAGGCAGGAAAAGCAGAGGCTAACTTGAGAAATGGTTTTCCAGGAAGGAATCTATGTGGAAGAAATGTTTATAAAATGGGCAAGGGTGGCCAATCATGTCTATTACTCTTAGGTTTCTCCTTGCATCTCTACCTGCTTACTCTGTCTCAACAGGATGCATTTCCATGCTCCACACCTCCAGACCTCCACATGTACACATACACACGCACGCACGTGTATTTCCACGTTGTTCAAATCCTAGTCATAGAAGATGGGCAAACCTCCCAAGATCTGAGGACTTCCTCTTGGCCAGGCTGGATTAAGTGGAGAATCTTCCTGGGGCACTCTAGTGGCTGAATGAAAAGAGGGAGAAGAGGTGCCCTGGTATTCTGCCAATGGGTGAGCCGAGGCTGAAACAGAAACCTTAGCTGGTGGGCAGAGGCAGGTGAGATCAGGGGCGGGACCAGAAAGAAGCTAAGTGGGTGTGGCAGGTCAGTGCAACACTAGGAACTGAAGTCCCTGAACCTGAATTCATCTGCTCTTCACCACTTCCTCCGTGTGATTTTCAGGAAGTCACCTCCCCTCCCTAAGCCTCAGTTCCTCATCCCCAAAATGAGCATGGTTACAAGACCTCTCAGGGCAGCTGGGAAGATTCATTCAGATAAGACCAGCAAGTTAGCTGTGCAGCTCCAGGCTGGCCTGGGAGATTAAAGGCAGTAGTGGGCTTCAAGGGGGGCTGGGGGGGTGGATGGGCATACTTCCCCACCCCCCCCACAATCCAGGCCGTAAGGGGGTGGCCTTTCTGTAGAGAATTTCAAAGGCAATAATCCAAGTAGAATAGAAAGCATTGTTGCCAAACCGAATTAGCAATTCGGTTGCTAATTTATGTCCTCAATACACGATAAAATATTCCTCCCGGCTAGGGAGATCTGCTCCCCCTCCACATCCTGTCCTAGTCCCCACTCTAGCCAGTCTGTATACTCTGTCCTGGAGAATTAGCAAAGGAACCTGCCACCCGGGCTCCTTATCACCCCAAAGGGCTGCCACTGGCTGGCGTGGACAGAGGAGGAGGAAGCCACACCTCCCCCCAGGAGGTCATCAGCGCAGACCCCCCCACCCATGGGTCAGCGTTTCCCCCCTGACCAGCAGCAGAGAAGAGTAGTCCCGCGCAGACCCAAGTTCAGATCTTGAACCTTTCACAGTGAGGCTTGGAGGTGAGGGTGTGTTAGGGAAGGAGAGGGACAGGGCAACTGTTAACAAAGCCATCTCTTTCTTAGCCAGTGTTTCTGCCAAGTTCTCCCTGTAGTTCCCCCAGTATTTCTGCCTGTGGCTTCTTCCCTGAAGTCTGGGGTTCCCCAGGTTCCTAGGAACTGTCTTCCTTGTGGTATCTATGGCACGGTCATGGTCACCGTCACACTCAACGGAGAAGCTCGGCCACTGAGGGAAGCAAGGCCTGGAGGTTCGGCTCGGGAGCGTGAGAACTGAGGATGCAGCAGGCCACACAGAGGAGCCAGGCCAGAGAGTGGGGGGCGGAGCCCTGAAAAAGCAACCAGCTCACAAAACAAAGGAACAAACGAAAAAGAAACAGACTGATATATACAGAGAACAAACCGGTAGTTGTGGGGGATGGGGAGGAAGGGGCAGAGAGAATAGGTGAAGGGAATTAAGAGATGCAAACTTGCAGCTGTGAAGTCAGTCACAGGGATGAAAGGTGCACCGTAGGGTGCGTAGGGTGCATAGTAATATCGTAACAACTTTGTATGGTGATAGATGGTAATCATGGTGAGCTTTGAATAATGTGTAGAATTATGGAATCACTGCATTGTACACCTGAAACTGATATTGTATGCCAACCATATTTCAATTAAAAAACACTAGTTTAGGGTGCCTGGGTGGCTCAGTGGGTTAAAGCCTCTGCCTTCAGCTCAGGTCATGATCTCAGGGTCCTGGGATCTAGGCCCACATCAGGCTGTCTGCTCGGCACAGAGCCTGCTTCCTCCTCTCTCTCTGCCTGCCTCTCTGCCTACTTGTGATTCTCTGTCAAATAAATAAATAAAATCTTAAAACAAAACAAAACAAACAAAAACTAGTTTAAGTCTGGACAAATTAAGTGAATGAGACTGGTTTGTGTCAGAGGAAAAATACTGTATACTCTTTCCTACTTGTCTAGAAGTTCTGATCCTCTCAAGGTAGCCTTCATTTTCCAGCTTTTGGTGGGTCAATAGCTACAGATAAATATTTCTTCTACTTGCGTTAGAACAACGAAACACTTGGCTTCTGGTTGAGGAAAAAAATCAGGAGGATGCGGGACCTCGTAGACGGAAGTAGGCTTGTCCCTTGTGGAGGTGGTGACCGCTGACCTACTCCTCTGGATTCCGGCTGCTACAGGAATGAAGGTGAATTGAAGCCTGGATTCTGCTTTGACAGAGAGCCCAGAAGTCTGGGCTATTACGTGAACCCTTCTAATATTTGAATGTTGGTTCAATTACAAAGCAGTAGCAGGGGACTGGAGGACCAGAGAAAATACACCAGATGTGGCCCTAAGGCCACTCGTTTTTGATGTCTGCATCAAACGAAGCTTCCTCTTTGTTCCCCAAGGGAGGTAAGATAACAATTTCCTGTGTAGGCTGCGCCTTCCTGGAGTGGGTGCTGATGTTTCTCCCTCAAGGAGGCGGGTCCTATCTCCCAGCTGTTCTCATGAGATAACCGTCCCCTGCGGTCAGTCCCAGCGCTGGCCGTCCCTGCAGAGGATTCCGGGACTGCAGATGGTTGTGCCATTTTCTGCATCACTTTGACTTCGTCTGGGTGGAAAATTCTTGTCCTGAAGACCATGGCCAAAACCAGCTCTACAATGTTTATTGACAAGGATTAGGGGGTTGCCCATGTGGTTGGTTGGAAGGTGGGACTTGGAAATCCCTTGGCACAGCACTTTATACCATGATTGAGAAAAGGCTGTAAAAAGAAAAATAGAAAAGGTTGCTCTTATAACACTTTGAAGAGAGGGCTGCCTGAGGCCATCAGAATGTTCCCACATCCCCAGTGGAAACGTTCTTAGGATCAGATTAGTGTAACTGCTCACACAAAGGCATCGATACATGAGAAGCTTTTATTGTGGTGTCTTTCTCAGGAATAGTGTCTTCTGGCAATTCTTTTAAGCTGAAGGAATTAATCTTTATTAGTGAAGTGTCGATCATGGCAGCCTCTTTTAAAATCTTTCTAGAATTAAGTACAAAGACCTAAAAGCACTCTCAACTGGTTTGGTCTGGCTTCTGCTTGCCTCCCTGCCCTTACCACATACAACTAGTCCTTTCTCTCAAACGGAAGATTTGTTTAGGTCCTTGGGTATGATGCCTTCTCTAGGATGTTTTTATTTGGCTGCCTTCTATCCATCCTGCAGGCCACCTGAGATGTCACTTTTTCCCTAAAGCCCTGGCTGTTCGGATCCCCTCCCACTTCCCCAAGACTGGGCTGAGTGCCCTTCCTGTGGACAATTCCTAATCATACAGTTTAGTTGTATCCTATCATGCTGTTGCAGGTTGAGGTCTCCAGGAAGCAGATGCAGCATTGCAGTTAGGCGTGGGAAAGCCTGGAGAGTGACATTCATGAACAGAAAAGGGGAATGCATGAGTTTCCTGTGGCTGCCATAGCAAATTGCCACAAACTTCGTGGCTTAGAACAACAGAAATTTATTCTCTCACAGTTTTAGAGGCCAGAAACTCAAAATCAAGGCATTAGTAGGGTGGTATTCCCTCTGAAGGCTCTAGGGGAGGATCTGTTTCTTTCTTCTTCCAGCTTCTAGCTCTAGACATTCTTGGCTTGCAAATGCCTTAGTCCAGTCTCTGCCTTCATGTTCACACGGCCTTCTCCCACTCTCTCCTCTGTGTGTCACTCTTAAAAGGATACCTGTATTACATTTAGGGCCTACTGGGGAAGGTGAATTTTCTTGTACCCTTCAAGTTTCTCTTGGCTGCTCTAAGAAATTGGCATGAGGCAGATGAACAGGAGAAAATTGAATCTAATTATGTACATATGGGAATTCCATGAGAATCCAAGCCCCATAGGCAGTCAGGCAATCGAGGCATATCTGCCACCCAGAGCTAAGGAGAGGGAGGAAGGGGCCTGGGACTTCAAAGGGAAGGAAGACATTCACAGGAAGATGAAAAAGAGGAAATGTTTGGTAAACAAATGTTTGCTGGGCCATACAGAAACAATAGGACACAGAGGAATTTTAACAAACATACTTTGTGAAGTTCCTCCCGGTCTACCACGCCTAGTTCATATTACACTGCAGTTGTCCGTGGTGACAGTTCCCTTCCTGGAGCAGGTCCTCTGTCTACATTCTTTCAGGCAGTTGGGGGGAAGGTGAAAAGGTCTTTTTGAGCCTACTCTTTCTTAAAAATAACCAGTCTAAAAAATAAAATAAAATAAAATAACCAGTCTAAAATGATCCACATGTCAAAGAGATACATTTTGGGGTGGTGGTAAACTTTACTCCCCTAGGTCCATCTGGATCATCCAGAATGGTTTCCTCTTTGTCTTAAAATTCCTTAATTTATTCACATTAGAAAATACTCTTTTTTCCAAATAAGGTAATTTTTACAGATTCTAAGAATCAAGATATAGACATATATTGGGGGGGGGGGGACATATATGGACTGCAGGGAGGAAACAGGATTGTATAGGAAGGGCTTTCAGATTATGATACAGACCTCACAAGGTCCCTGCCAGCCAACAGGGATCTCTGGAGGGAAGACTACCCATCAGAGGAGTTCTATGTGGGATAGAAATGGTTAGGCCATTTGCTCTGTTTGTGGCTAGGGGTCACCTTGAGAAAAGAATGAGCTTGACTGGAAAGCTGAGGTACACTAAAGAAGCTACCAGCTGAGAGGGACCAGCTAAGCACAGTCCTCCCAGTCACACAATGAATCCTCTCTTGAAGGAGGGTCTGAACAGCACATGGGCATATCTGCCACAACCCATCTCTTACACTATGCAAAGGAGAGCTTTCCAAGGCTCTGGTGGGCCTTTCTTTCTGAGAGGAAACTTAAAAGAGGGAAGTTAGTGGGACAGACTATAGCTCCTCATTGCCACAGTTGGTCCTTGGACTGCACCTGGGACTCATCATCCCTTCTTTCAAGATCCATCCTGAATTCTCCTTGCCCTCAGTGACCATCTTTCCTGGTGTAGGTAGCCTACCCAGTCTTGAGACTTCAACTTCGAGCCCATGGTAACTACCCTTTCTCAAGCCAGCATTGCTGTTCTTGTCCATTCATGGTCACGGTTGGTCTAGAGAGTCCTGAGAGTTCCCCAGGTCCATCAGCTGGGTCCCTCTTCTTGCCTGCTGATCTCTGAACACAAGAAGCCCTCAGTGCCCAGGTAGCAACCATAGCTTATAGTTCAACAAGTCCCTTGTGGTATCTGCTGGGGTACTAGTGTTCCTAATCCTACAGAGCCTAGAGATGCAGGGATGTGGAACATAAAGTCCCCCGTGGGTCACCGGGAGTGATGGTAAGTGAGGTCACTCTCGCTGCTACTCCTTGGCTCCACAGGTCATGTATTTTTCCTAACTGGAACCCAGTGTCATACAAAGCTCTCTGCTTTAATGTATATACTGTATTCTGCAAGATAACACCCCATTCTCCTGGGCTGTTGTTGTGTCTGGCTGGTGCAATTCCAATGCCTTATAAGAATGGTAATTTCTGGGTGGTGGGGTATGTGATATAACCAGTGAATCCTACGGTCATGGGCCCATTTCCACACCATCTGTGGTGTAAAATAAGTTCCTTGGTTGGATGCTATGTTGTATGGGATTCCATGCAGTGGGTCAAGCATTCTGTAGGCCCTTGGATAGTGGTACTGGCTGAGGCTCTGTGAGTACGAAAGGCAAATCCATATTTAGAATACCTAGCTATTCCTGTGCAAAGGAACCACTTACACTTCCAGGAAAGAAGGGGCCAATGTAGTCATATTGCCAGTCTCCTCTAGGAATAATATCATACTGGGAGCTTAGCTTTTGTTTTGGGTTGTTGGCAAATTGGACATTTATAGGCAGGAGTTGCTAGATGAGCATTGGTAAGAGGGGGTCTATGTTGTTGGACCCATGCACAACTTGAGAGGCAGACTTCTAAGAAGACTACCAACGATCCCTGCCTTCTTGTATAATTCCCTGTCCTTGTCTTTGAGCTGGACCTACTGACTCACTTTTAACAAAGAGAACACAGCAAAAATGATTGGATGTCACTTCAGAGATTAGATTATACATGACTATCACTTCTATCCTGATGGCATTCTCTCTCTCTCTCAGGTCTCTACCTTGTTCATGCTGATAAATCCAGCTTCTGTACAGAGAGTTCCAAGTGGCAAAGGACTGAGGCCTTTAGTCATATAACCTTTGAGAAGCTCAATCCTGCCAGTAACCTTAAGAGTAATGTTGGGGGACACCTGGGTGGCTCAGTTGGTTGAGCGACTGCCTTCAGCTCAGGTCATGATCCCGGAGACCCGGGATCAAGTCCCACATCGGGCTCTCTGTTTGGCAGGAAGCCTGCTTCTCCCTCTCTCACTTCCCCTGCTTGTGTTCCCTCTCTAGCTGTGTTTCTCTCTGTTAAATAAATAAAATATTAAAAAAAAAAAAGAGTAAGCTTGGAAGCAGGTCCTTCCTCAGTCAAGCCTTGACATGAAACCACATTGCTGACTGACAAAAATTTTGATTATGGCCCGTGAAAGAACCCAGTCAAGCCTTGCCTGGATTCTGGATCTATAGAAACTGTGAGATAATAAATACTCTTGTTTCAAGCCACTAAGCTTTAGGCTATATTTTTTGTGTGCCCATTGTGCTAGGACAGGATGGCTGCTAACAAGGCATAACTGACTGAGTCATTTTGTCTCTTTGGTTGTTTGTCTCTTCTATGGTGGATGTTCTCTGGTCGGCATTCACACGTAATGCAAAGATGTTCAGAGTTTGTGCTCACTCCCCAGAGTGAGTATTTATCTGCCTCTACTCTAGACATCGGGGTCAGTTCACTGACCTTCTTTCTTCCAGTTCTGTGGTCAAGAAGGCAGGCTATTTGCCAGCGTCCGTGAGTCCATATGTCTTCTTACCTCAGGCCCATTCTCCTAGAGCAGTGAGCAGGTGCCTTGCTTCTTTCTTTCCATTGTCATTCAAGGCTACTGCTTGATGAGGTTATAGTGCAGTTGCCATTCATTTTTGGTTCGTACCCACTTACCGAGCCGACTCATCCACACAGAAAGGTCAGGCTTTTCCTTCCTCCTTCAGCTGGCCTTCAGGAATCACCTACACAGCCATAGTTACAAGCTGAGGTAGGAGCATCTATTTGACTATAATGGGTGGCATGAGTTCTAAGATACCTGTTTTAAGCTTGTTGGTGCCGCAAACCTGAGCTTGGACCCACAGGTGGCCTGAACCTGCTACAGAGCCCTTTCCTGCTCCAGGCCCTACTCAATGATGGCCCCATCTATGGGCTAGAGCAGTGTTTCTAGGTATGGAATATGCTGCCCCCAGCCTCTGAAGAAATCTACCATGCATTGTGCTTTCTTATTTTTAGGATTCAAGACACAGTAATCTTTGACTTTGGAGGGAATGTCTACCATAGTCTGAATCCAGGATCCCTAAAAGCTTTCCTGAAGTTTCAGATTCCTGAATCTTCCAGGATTTATTTGTCAGTTCTGAAGCACATCTCTCTTACAAAGTCTTCTAATGCAGTAGTCACCTCTTGCTTATCATATCAATCAACTCAGTGGGTCAATGTGATAATGATAGTATAACCAATATCAATATGGTATTCTTCATATTATCCAGATGGTCTAGATCCCTTTGGACTGTATTGTTACAGAAGGCAGGAGAGTTAGCATTGCCTTGGAGCAAAAATGTTAGTGTATAATGTTGCTCATTCCATTTGAATGTGAACTGTTTCTAATGGCCTTTTTAAACTGGGAATGAAAAGCATTCATTTTCCAAGTCAGTGGTTACATACCACATACCTGAGGCCATATTTATATGCTCCAGCGGTGGTACTATATCTGGGACAGCAGATGCGACCAGGATTACTATTGGTTGTACTTGCAGTAGTCTATAGTCATTGTCTGGGATTCATTCAGCTTCTATCTATAAGAGTTAGACTGGGGAATTAAATGCAGATGTGATACAGATCACCATCCCTGCTGCATCCTGAGATCTTTCAGGGGCAATACCATTTTTGATACTTATCATAACCAGAAATTTCTGAGACTCCCACTTGACCTTCTCCATTATGATCGTGCTTACCCAGAGACCAAGGACCCAATGCAGGGATTACATCAACTGTTAAGTATAATAGTCCCAATGATACATTGGAGAACAGGAGAAGTGACCACTCTGTGGATCCATCCATGGACCAGTGGACTCATTCTAAGCCATATTTTGGCCAGGAGGCCATTTATTGCCTTATACTCATATTCTCCCACTGCAAACAGGGAGGGACCCATGATGGTGTTTCAGTCTTTAAGCATCAATGACAATTCAGATCCTGTGTCCAACAGCTTTGGGAAGGTCTATTTCTTTCTCCAATGCATAGTCAATCAAGTAAATGGCAATAAGGCCCCTTGGGGAAGGACTTGGGTATCATTACAGTGTATACTTGCTCTAGTATCATACAGTCCTTCTTCCCATTTAGCCACTTGTCATCCAACAGGTTTTGAATCTGAAAACTGGCTCAGGTGTGGCCCCTTGGCAGGGTTATCCTGACTTTGTACTGGTGAAATGGTCCTCAGCCTTCTGCTCATTCTTCTTCCCTCTGATTATATATAGTTAATGGACACTCCAGTTAGCTGCCTACCTATTTTGTTTCTAGGAATGCTGAGTTCTATTCACCATCTCCAGGATGCTCTCTTTATAGGTTAAGTCCTCCAGGCTACCACTCGGTCCTTGTCAGTTGTCATGATAATTACAACCACCTGGCTTCTGGTGGTTAGGTAACACCACCTGGCCTTAATTGCTTTGGAGGAGCCCAACATCCCCAGTGCTATCAGTGAGCCAAGTTCTGTAACAGACTCTCCTATTGTCAGCCGCAGAAGAGAGCCACAACTAAACCCCTTAGTGATGCTGGCCATGCCCCTCCAGCCAGCACATTCTCAGTGGCCCTGGTAAATGGTGTGTCATCTGATAGGCTTTCTTGTCCTCACATAAAACACCAATTCCTATAAGCTCACATCCTGGAGCCTTTTAATTTCTTCCCCTATGTCTGCCATCGCTTGGCATACAGGCATTCCCGACTTTCAGCATGGGTTACCACTTTCTTCAGTCTTCTAGAAGCAACCCTAAGAGCAAGTTTGTATTGCTCCTTGTAGTGTTTCTTGTATCTCAAGAGAATGACCCAAGTATAAATACTCTCCTTTATTCAGAATTATGTTCCAGCCCCCTTGATCAAGCACCTAATCCCATATTCTAGTGTCTTTGGGGTTATGGCCGCTTTCTGCCCTTATCAGTCCTAGCCTATTCCTGGCTGGGTTGAGCTATGACTTAACCCTGATGGTAACCCTGATGTTCAGAAGAGGAAGAGGGAAGCCATCTGCTATCTTTTGGGGGAAAACCCTCCATATCACTTTTCTGCATAAGCAATATGCTAGCTCTTGACTGGTGGAGGCGAGTCACCCCTATAGGCTCAGAATGTTCAGAGGCATCAAGGAAACATCCCCCGTGCTGTGTCATGATCTCAGGTTTTGCCAACTGGGGCCTGACTTTGGCAGAACAGCCCTGCCTTGATTGAGCATTGAATGGTCTTTGAAGTTCTGTAGCCATTAAATCCTGGACTTCACGTTCAGCTTTTCTGCTCACCCACAGGAAGAGGGATCCTTTGCAGGGGCTCCCTTCTTAGTTAGTTTTAGTCGCTGTTTTTAACTTTCACTCTCCTCCTATCCTGCAGGTTAGCGATAATCATCCAATTCCATTGTTTTATACTTACAAGCCTCAAAGTACATTTCAAAAGCTTGAATCAGTGCACTCTCCTCTGTCTTACATGTCCTCTCAGCTCACCGAGAGTGAAACTTTTAACAAGTAGACTCCCAACTCATGCCGAAGGCTGCCTTCAAACCACCTACCACCAGGGAAAGGGGGGTCCTCATAACCGGCTGTGTGTGGGTGTCTCATCACTGGCTTTCTCACATCATTCTTGGTACCAGCTGTTGCAAGTGAAGTTCTCTGGGAAGTAGATGCTGAAATGGGGTTAGAAGTACAAAATACCTACTGGGGAGTAATACCTGTGAAAAGAAAACGGGTCAAATCAGGATTATATAGAGAAAGCCATCGGACCAGGATCAAAGGATATGAAACTTCACTAACCCAGCAAGAGTTCTGGAGCAAAGACCACCTGTTAATACAGTCTGAGGTTAAAGGAAAACGGAAAGACCTTTGAACGACTGTCTTGCTCAGTCATTGGCTAGGGAGTAAGGTGGTCAGTTAAATTTACCTTTCAGATAAGGGAGGAATTTTTTTTTTTTTTTAGCACATCCCATGCAATATTTGAGGAATACTTATCTTAAAAAATAGTCACTGCTTATCTGAAATATGAATTTAACAGGGCGTTCAGTGCTTTTATTTACTACCTCTGGCAACCCTCGCTGGGGGTCATCCCGGCAAGCACAGGCTCTCAGCTACCACTGCTCCACCCGGCCACGGGCTGGGAGTCACCCTGAGAATAGTGTGACCTTGGCTTGACCCCTGAGGGGGGCCTGGAGGTGCTAAGTGTTGGAGGCTCTGAGTGCTGGCAGCAAGTCCTTTATCAAAGGGAGAACAGAGCAGAAGATCTCTGTATCTGTCACATTTATTTGCAGTTTAACTGTTGCCCTCCATGCTAGAAGTAAGCCCAGTGAAGGTGGGAAAATTGTGTCTCTTGTTTATTGTTGTATCTCCATGCCTAACAGTGCTTGGCTTGTGGTAGATGCTCAATTATAGCTTGCTAAATTGAATTGTACTTAAGACGTCAGGGATCTGGGAGTTTTTAAGGAGCACGGAAAGAAGTCCTCTTGTTCTGTCCCACAATCACATTCTGAGTTCAGCTGGCCCTTTGCTGACTTCCCACACTGCGTGTGTATTCAGCAGAGGGAACTAAGCTGTAGAGTCTGAGTTCACAGTCACTGAATCCTATAGCAGAGCTAATTATTTATGGAATCAATTATATGCTTTCTAAGTAAGTAAAGAAGGTTCTAATTGAGGAATTTCAAGAAAGCCCTCATACATGAAGGTAGCTAATGGGTCACCCTGTATCTCTCCATGTACACGTCGCACACAGGCCCCCACCCAACACACCCAGAACAGAACGTACTATCATCCTGGGCTGACTCGCACCACCTCTCTCCTGTCAAATAAGCCAGGAATCCTTGCACTGCCCAATTCCGGAAGGCAGTTTCCAACCACCACGTAAGTTCTGCCGATCCCACCTCCTTTCCTTTCTCACCGCCTTCTCCTCTCTCCATCCTCGCCGCTACCTCGAGCTCAGATCTCTACCTCTTACCAGGACCAAGTGCACCGACCGGCCTCCCTGCCTTTGGCGTCACCCTCCCGCTAATCCATCTTACACAAGGCAGTCAGGCATTTAACGCTAAGATTTCAAATAAATCACATCAGATCAAATCAATCAAATCATGTCATTCTCTTTTCTGAACTCTCTCTGCAGCTCTCTTTTTGGGATCATGTCCAAACTTCAGCCATTACTCTGCCTGCCAGCGAGGTCCCTTACCCCATGTTTAAGTGTGCCGTGGAATGATGTCACACTCCTATTTTACATGCTTTATTGACTCTCCACAGATGATATGATAAAGTCCAGCCCTCTGTGCATGGGCCGCAAGGCCCCCTGTGGTCTAGACCTGCCTTCATTCCCACCATATCCCCCCCTCAACTCTCCACGGTGCTCACAGTTCCACGAACACACACGTGTTGTCTCATCTCCCAGCCTCTGTTCAAACTGGTCCCTCTGCCTGAAATTACTCTTCCTCTCCTCTTCATGTACCTAGATCAGCACGGCTTAGACTTTCTGGTGGCATCAATCACTTGGGATTGTGTCAAAATCTGGACGCTGATGCATTAGGTCCCGAGTGTGGCCCCAGATTCTCTATTTCTAGATGCTGATGCCGCTGCATCTAGAGCACACTAGGAAGAGAAAAAGCCTAGCCCACCTGTTTTCCAGTCCTAGAGAAAGATTATCATCTCTCTGAAGTCTTTACTCAACATTCTAGGAGGAAATGACTGCTTTTTCCCTTCTGCACCTGCTGTTCCCTGCGACCTTTGTCAAAGCGCGGCAGTAACACTGAGTGCGTTTTCATACAACGCTCGTCTTCCTCTCCTAGACCAAGAGCTCCGGAACGGCAAGAACCACGTCTCCATCCTTGGATGGCCAGTCCTCAGTGCAGTGGCTGGCATGTAGTTGGCATTCCATAAAGTTCGTCAAATGAATGAGTGTATAGTCATCCTTCGAGAAATGAAAAGCATATTTACATCTAAAATTCCCTTTCTCCTCAACTCTCTGATGTAAGACTTGAGTATGCGAAAACAGAATCGGTTGGCTGCAAATACTCAGCCCAAATTTTCTTTCCCAAACTGGCTCAGGTAGCTAGGAGGGAGGGACACTGTGAAACTCACAGAATTGAAAAAAAGATAAACCGGTCTTCTGGAGCGCATGGTGCAGAGACGCCAGATCCCACACACGGGGACCTGGGGACCTTTCTCTTGGGAGGGGCCATCCGTGGGCTTTGCTTGACTTGCCTTCTTTCTGCCGGTCTCTGCTGCTTTTTGTGTTGGCCTTTTAGCTTCCTACTGCAGACAGGACTCTTCCAAGCTGTCAGGCTCTGGGCCCTCAGAAGACTCTGCGAAGGAAGTCCTTGCGCCGACCGCGTGGCGGTGGCAGAGCCTGCGTGTCGGAGGTGGAGCTGAGCGGTGAGACGTAGTGTGTATGTCTGTGGGTTCGTGTGCATGGAGAGGGGAAAGAGGGGAGCAGCAAGGCCTGTTGACAGAAGAAATGAAATGAAAATTTTGCTACTCTACAGGGAATAGCTACTTTAGTCACTAAATCACCTACAGTTCAGAAAAACTGTCGTCAGCATAGGGTAGGGAGTTGGGAGGGAGACAGCTGGGAGGACAGAAGCAGGGAGGCAACCCTCCTTTTCCCCCCTTCTACCGCCCACTAGTGGTGCGTCATGGTGCCACATGTTTGGAGTCTGGAACCAAATTTCTATGCATCTGTATCCTCCCTCCGATGGCAAGATATCAAGGCCTGGGGTGTGTTCACAAACGGCACTAAGCAACAAGGCCAGACTTATGAATTATTTACTAGCTTTGGTTTTCTAATCTGTAAAGTATGACTAATAATAATATCTACCTTCCAGGGATGTTGTGAGGCTTAACGTTTATTAAACTAAAAGCCAGCGTGCAAAGCAAGGACCATGTTCCTGCTTGGAGGTTCAGAGAGGTGCAGTCACTTGCCTTAGGTCACACAGCTTGCCAATCCTAGAGTAGGATTTAAAACAAAGTCTGTCTGGGGCGCCTGGGTGGCTCAGTTGGTTAAGCGACTGCCTTCGGCTCAGGTCATGATCCCAGAGACCCAGGATGGAGTCTCACATCGGGCTCCCTGCTCTGCGGGAAGCCTGCTTCTCCCTCTCTCACTCCCCTTGCTTGTGTTCCCTCTCTGGCTGTGTTTCTCTCTGTCCAATAAATAAAATCTTTAAAAAATACAAAAAAACAAAGTCTGTCTGATTTCTGCACTTTCCCCACCAGAGCCATAAAGACAGATCCCTGGGGTTCCAGGTAGAGAGGAGAACCGTGCCCCTGCCTGCTGCAGCCCCTTTTCACACAGGAGCACAGTGTGACCACAGTGTGCCCAGGAGTCACTGGGAGGGAGGAGGGAGGTGCTGGGAAAGGTGTTTCCCAAGAACCATACACAGTGACTCGATCCACACAATGAAATCTTTGCTCCTAAAAGAAACTACAAATGAGGGGGTACTCCTGGGAGTACAATTTTTTTAGTATTAGAAAGAGTTCACCTCAAAGAAATCTTCTCCATAAACAGGAAACAGTGTGGCAATACTCCACACTTAAATATAGAATGACTTGCCCTGTAGTTGTGTTGCCAGTTTTAAAACCCTGAGCCAACTCCCTCCCCATGTCACTATCTGATCCCACTTGCTTGGCTGGCTCAGGAAATGCGAACTAATATTAGCCAGCAGAAACATAGCTAGCAGGATTATCTGGTTGCTAAAAAGAAATCGCACCATGAACTCTGAAACAAATGAGGAAAACTTGGGTGATCATCCATCCAGTTATTCGAGCTCCATCATGGCCTCCTTCACATGGTGTACAGGCAAGTAACATGCCCTTCTTCCTTTCCTCGCTTCCCTCTGGAGGAGGACAGTCTGCCCCGGGGGTCCTAACTCCCTCCTCAACTTATTCTCGGAACTGACTTCGAGACAAAACCAAACCAAACCACACCAAAGTAGACCCACCCAGAAACAAGATAAAGAAGAAGAAAAACACAAACAACCCAGAAATATTTCCTTTCTTGAATGCTGAACCTGGTTCTAGGATTATTTTTACAAATCTCACCTATTTTAGAACCATTTTATCTTTGTCATGGTCATATAGAAAGGCCATATAGAAAAAAAATAGTGAAAGTGATCGCATAGACATCCCTCTTATATTCTTTAGCCACCCCGAGACTGTTTCTGGAAACATCTAAGTTGAGGGGCTTGTCCGTGTGACTGCTGACCCCTGCTTGTCCATGTGACTGCAGAAACCAGAGTTCTTGCAGAAATGACGAAGGCAGCCCCCACAGCCGGCGCACACGGGCTCCAGGCAGAGGCCGCAACCTTGATGTCTTTCAGCTCATTTGATCCCAACAGCAACCCTATCAGGTAAGGCTTTTCCTTGCAACTGGTTACAGATGAGGAAATCGAGGCTAGGTGATCCTGCCTCAGGGTGTCCAGCTAGTAAATGCCCAGCTGATTTCAATTTGTCTGGCAACAATGAAAGAAGAGTTCACACTTATTAAGCCCTATGTCTTCCAGGAATGCTTAAAGACTCTGCATGTATTAACACATTGAAGTATTAACTCATTCAAGACACTGCCTTATAGAAGCGGCCTTTGCTGGGCCATTTTCTGCACTTCCCTGGGCTTGGTTCCCCAGGGGTCAGGATCTCTGAGCTTGTCTCCCAGTGGAAAATCAGTATTCCTCTTCTCGCCTCCTCCCCTTATCCCCCCCCCCCCCCCCCCCTTGCTGGAGCAGAGGCCCCAGGGCCCAGGAAGTTAGTCAATCCTGGGGCAGCACTGACAATCTCTGGCTGCTGGGGGATGTCACTGACCCTTGTGGACGTGAAAGGCCAGCGCATACCAGGCCTGGCTATATTTACACAGTGGGCTAAAATTAGCTGGCACGCTCTCCTGGCAACCGGCGGGGTATAAGTCTCCCATTTTATCTAGCGATGCTAATTCTGGCAAAACCAAAAAGGGTCCTTCTGCTGTTCTCAGTGGATAGGCATTCGACAACAATAATATTCTTTTCCTTCCTCTTCCTCTTCTCTACATTTGAGGAAATTTCAAATATAAATCCAGGATGACTGTGGATCAGGATAAATACCAATCAGCATAGAAACTTAATGGGGAGGTGGGAGGCTCCTATATGCAGGAGAGTTTAGGGATTCCTTTGGGATAGAACAAAAATAAAATAGAAACATCTCACTGGCTATTTTCCAACAACATTGGAAGAGTTGGAGCCCTGGCATTGTGAGTGAAAATGGAACATTCTGGGGAGGGCTGAAGGAAGGCCCCGGGCTCCGTGGTAAGCAGCACCCAGGGGGGAAGCAGAGTGAGGTCCACCCTGGGCTGGGACTGTGAGGGCTGTCACCTCTTTGAAGTGCCTGCACTCTCTCTCGAAGTAGAGTTAATCTGTGTGGGCCCCACATGAAAAAGTAATATTGACCGAGTAGTCATGTCTACTAAGGAGTGACACTGAACGCGTGGCAGGTATTTGTGATACATCCAATGGACCCAGTGGCTGGGAGAGGGAACGGAGGCTGAGCTGTTAAATAGACCTGGGCTCAAGCCGAATGTTGTCCCTGGGTATCCTGCGAAGGTAGCAGGGAGCTGGCTTGAATTTGCTGCTCAACTCTAGACTTGTCCTTAAATTATACTATGGTCTGAGGGCACCTGGGTGGCTCAGTCGGTTAAGTGTCTGACTCCTGATCTCAGCTTAGGTCTTGATCTCAGGGTGGTGAGTTCAAGCCCCATGTTGGGCTCCATATGGGATGTGGAGCCTACTTGAAAAAAAAAATTGTGGCCTGAATGTTTGTGTCCCACTCTTCCCCCCACAATTCATAGGTTGAAATCCCAATGCCTGATACAGTGGTGTTAGGAGGTGGGCCTCTGGGAAGTACTTAGATTGGGAGGGCCCTCATCACCACTGCCCATATTCATAGTTCTGAATATATTGCAAATATTGAATATTTGCAATATGTTGCAAGACTGAATATATTCCTACCTTTTAATGGGTGATTTTAATCCATTTATGATTATTGATATGACTGGTGTGTTAGAAATTAGATCCTTCATATTGTTTTATAGTATATGTGGTAGAAAGTACACTGACTGCTTTCTGTTATCAGGGCTTAAATAGAATCTTACATCATGTGATTGTGGGTTTTGTTTGTTTGTTTGTTTGGTTGGTTGGTTTTATGCCTTACTCTATTTATAATCTTTGTGTTAGTGCCATGCTGCTTTGATTACTTTAACTTAAGAATATGTCCTGATATTTGGTAGCATAAGTGTTCCAACTTGCTTTATTATTTTCATTTTTTAATGAAATATGTGAAGTGCATCTTTGTTCCAGTGATACATACATACGTGTGTGTGCACAAACATTAATGGTGTCTCAAACCCCTTCTCACAAGATCATTGTGATGGTTTTATGAGTTCATATAGATTAAGACATTTTGCAGGAACTTGGTCTATACCGATTTCCATACCTCACTTCTCTATAAGAACTTTACAACAATATACTTTTATTTCTCCTTTCCCAGACTTTATGGTATAGTTGTCATACATTTTTACACACATTTGAACACACAGACATTATAAGCCCTATACTACATCATTATTCTTCTTGTTTAAACAATTACTCATTATGAATTATTTTGTTTAAACAATTACTCATTCTGAAGCTCTCCTTTTTGTACTTCTATCTGGTATATTTTTCCCTACATTTTCTGTAATGTGGGTGCGCTAGTGATGAATTCTTTCAGCTTTTCTATTTCTGAAAAAGGTTTTATTTTACCTTTGTTTATGAATTTTTTTTTTCTAGGTATAGAATTCCAATTCAAAAGTTTTTTCAATATTTTAAAGATATCACTCCCCTTATCTTCTCAGGCACACATCACATCGGATGAGACATCTGATGTTATCCTTTCTTCGTGCCACTGATTTTCTCTCTACCACTGATTCTGAGCAATTTGATTATGATGATTCTTCGTGTACTTTAAAAGAAAATTTCTTGTGATTAGACTTTGTTGACTTTCTTGGATTTGTGGATTTATAATTTTCATCAAATTTGAAATATTTTGATTATGATAGTTCTTCAAATTTTTTCTGTCTCTCTCCTCCCTTAGGTAATATAAGTGTAATTGGAGTCCCCACCATTTGAATTGGCCCACAGTTCACCGATGCATTTTTAAAATTATTTTTTTCCCTATACTTCATTTTGAATAGTTTCTATTGTTCTGTCTTTAAAATCACTAATCTTTTCTTTTGCAATGTCTAATCTGCCATTAATCACATCCAGATTATTTTTCATCTCTCACATTGCAGTTTCTATCTCTAGAATTTGGAGTCCTTTTTTTAAAAAAAAACAACTATGACTCTAGTTAAATTTTTGAACATATGGAATGTAATTATAATAACTGTTTTAATGTCCTTCTCTGCTAATTCTAACACCTGTGTCAGCTGTAGGTTGATTTTAATTGATTATTTATTTTTCTCATTACGAGTTATATTTTCCTGCTTCTTTTCATGCTTGGTAATTTTTTATTAGATACCAGACCTGTGAAATTTAATTTGTTAGGTGCTGGATATTTTTGCATTCTAATAAATACTCTTAAGCCTTTTTTTTTTTTTTTCTTCCTAGGATCCAGTTAAGAAATAGTTGATGCCTGGGATTCGATAGAAGTACTTTGGTCCTTTTGGTTTGCTTTTAAGACTTATTGGGCAAAGCAAGAGTAGTGCTCAGTCCGGGGCTAATTTTTCCCCACTACAGAAGTAGGAATCTTCTGTGTACTTAGCCCAACATTTTCATGAATTTTGAAGTTATCCAGTCTGGCTGTGGGAACAGGTATTATGTCTCTCTGTGTGTGGTTGTTGGGATGTTTCTTTCCTCAGCCTCACAGTTTTTTCACATGCATGCATTGATTATTAGCTGAATACTCAGCAGTACTCTCTAAAGATTTCAGAGTGCTCTCTGCCTGCTGTTTTCTCCTCCCCAGTATTCCATCCTGCAAACCCTAGCTGCACTGGTCTCCCAGGTTCTCAGCCCCATCCTTCAACTCAGGGAGGCTGTTGCATTCTACCTGTGTTTTCCTTATCCCTGAATTGCAACCTGTGAAGTCTCTCAAATGAGGAAACTGAGACAATCTAGTACTTATCTTGTGTGTTTCCTGGTTCTCAGGAATCCTTCATTGCCTGATGTTCAGCATCTTGAAAATTCACATTATATATTTTTGTCTTTTTGTGTTTTATGTGGGAGAATAAATCTTACTATATCTGTTACTCTGTCTTGGCTGGAGTCAGAAGTTCCAATTTGATGTTTAAATATTTCCAAGACACAGTGATCATGGAGTTTGAGTGGCTGTGAATTGTCTCAGGTAAGTGTCGGAAGGAGCCCTTGGCAGCATTCTTGGGGGAAGGCAACTAAGGATGGTTCCAAACCCCCTTTCAGAAGATGCAATTCCTCTCCACAAGTCATTGCCCTGTTGTGCTCATTCTGAGCTGGGCTTGGATGAAAGTGTGCCTCAGCTGAGCTGCTTTATTTGGAAATGGCAAGTTACTGTAGATTTATAGACACTCTACCACCCACCTTGGGAATTTAAAGGGAATGATAAGATCCAAAGATTATCAGCCTACTTCAATCAGCGAAGCTCCAAGCCATCTCTGATGTATTCAACTATAAGGGTTGGAAATTCTTACACTTCTGAGCCAAAATGAGATTCACGTTCAATGTAAATAAGAATTAGCCTGTGATTCTGCAGTTTTGCTTCCTGACCTGGCACCTCCTGTAAAAATAGAAATGTCAGCGCCTGGCAGTGGTAGAGCAGGCCAACTGATATTGTGACCCGAAGGACCGAGAAGGCTGTGGCTCCACCGCCAGCTGGCCGGCTGCCATCGCCAATGGGAAAATCGTTCCTGTGTGATAAGACAGCAACAAATGCTTTCCCTGTGGCTGCGATTAAAGCAGGCTCTGCATTATGAAAACAGTGCTTCGAGCTTCACATAGCAGTCATTTTTGCTAAATATTCATATGCTTATTTATACTCTCCCAGGCCTTGTCTGAAATCAGGGAGCTTAGAATTTCAGGCACCAATTATTTCCCTTTTTGGGAAGAAAAATTAGTGGACACAGGCATAAAGGACCTGAAAAAAGGATAGAGAAAGGGAAAGGTAGGTGATTCTACAATCAATCTTTACAAGAACCATATATTTTCTTGCACACTTGGTAGAGAAGAGTTGCTCATTGTGTAGGGTGTGTAACAGTGTAAGTTCCAGGCCTAGGGGGGCTGTGTTTTTCCTAACCCAGCAAATCATAAATGTGTGTTGAGTGACTGAATAAAAATGAATGAATAATCTATAAAAATGTGTAAGGTCCTCTAGGGCAGAGACTAAAGATTGTCTTTGTAACCGTAGCATCTAAGCAGGGTTCCTGGCACATAGAAGGAATGCAAATACGTGTTTTTGGATCAGTTAATGAGTGATAACAGGAAAGGAAGGAAGAGAGAAAGAGAAGAAGGGAGAGAGAGGGAGGGCTTTAAGAATAGGCAGCTGGGCTGGCCACCCTGCTTTCTGGGACCTGGGCACATGGCTGCCGAGAAGCGGCTTTGTGTGTCTTCTCCAGCTGTTTATTACACCTGCCTTGTGTAAGAGCTCAGGTCCTTATGGTGAGACTCTCCACCGTTCGTTAGCCCTTTGTAACTTACAGAGCGTCTCAATGGTTTCCGGGCGGCACTGACCACTGGGACATTTTAGTGTTTTACCTTGGGAGGGATCGCTTCCCTCCAGGCTGGCCTGATCCTTGTCACTTTGAGTCCTCCTTGTGCCCTGCTCTAGCTGGGGATGGTGCGTAGGTCTATGAAAGGGACAGTGGGAGAGAGGAAGAGAGTGAGATGCTGGAGGTCAGCTTCCCTGTGAGTTCTCTGGAAGTCTTCCTGTCAGCATCTTTTGGCTTCCTCATCCCTTCCTACATTCTCGTGGAGCTCTGTTCCTGCTTATGTCAACATAAGAGCTTATGGACCGAGGACTCCAAGGGCTGACAAATACGAAAGTCCACAGGTCCTTGGCAGGATTATGCAAGGGGAATATGGGCATTTAATTTCCCTTTATATTGTTCCAGTAAAATCAATGGAAACAACTCTTTTTAGGTTCTTCCTATATGTAATAAACTAAGGACTAATCAGGAGCCTTGGTCTCTGTCTTATCTATGCCTCCATCTAGCTGTGTGCATGTGGGCAAGTGGCTCCCCTCTAGGCCTTGGTTGTTCATCTGGGTAATGGGGAAGTTATGGCTTAGGGTCTCTAGAGTCCTTGCTGCCTGCAGCTATTTTGTAATTTTTTTTTATTTTAAGATTTAATTTATTTATTTGACAGAGAGAGATACAGTGAGAGAGGCAACACAAGCAGGGGGAGTGGGATAGGGAGAAGACACCCCACCAAGCAGGGAGCCTGATCCCAGGCCCCTGGGATCATGACCTGATCCGAAGACAGATGCTTAATGGCTGAGTCACCCAGGTTCCCCATCTTCTGTAATTTGTAAGCCCCTGACCACCCCCACAAATCTGATGTGGATCCCCTGGAACTCACTGCTCCAAGAGGAGCTTGAGACAGAAGACACTCTGGGTAACCACCGTTCCCAAGCTGCCCTATTTGTTTGCATCAAGCTCAGCACTTGGGGAAAGAGAAGGGTTTTAGTAACTTGGTGGACACTGGAGGCACAAGAACTAAGGAAAAGACCAGTCTGCTCTAGAGCCACGGTCCTTAGAGACCATGGTGGCATCTCCCGGCCCGCCTTCCCCCGTCTGTCTCACTCTGCAACTCAGCCTTAGCTAGTCCCTGAGCCAAGGCAGGGATTACCCTGGGATAAACACGAAATCTGGGGTAACTCTGGGATAATGATAAAAAATTATGATGTATCAGATGGCTTCCACACCCACAAACTCATCCACGTTGCTGTAGTTTCTTCTGTGTTTTTTTTTCCACGTGGTCTCATAGGGATGTAGGCTCCTTTTATCTTCTCCTTCCACCAGTTCCCAGGATGGTGTCCTTATCTGCATGACCAGAGCTGGGGGCAGTCCATGTCTGTGACCCAGTCCACAAAAAAGGGAAAGAGAAGAAGTCCAGGACCTATAACTTGTCTTTTAGTTGGTGATCACAAGTTCTCATGCTATTTGTATTCCCAATCCACTGACTGACTAATTTTTTTTTAAAAGATTTTATTTATTTATTTGACAGAGAGAGAGATCACAAGCAGGCAGAGAGAGAGAGGAGAAAGCAGGCTCCCTGCCAAGCAGAGAGCCCAATGTGGGCCTGGATCCCAGGATCCCGAGATCATGACCTGAGCCGAAAGCAGAGGCCTCAACCCACTGAGTCACCCAGGCACCCTGAGCTAATTCTTAAGACTGCCTTTGGCTGCAAAAGAAAAATAATACTGAGGGGAATTCTAGTACTAAGAAGAGGATACATGTTGGGGATATTAGGACTATCTGCTTAAAATATTAAAATATTAATCTGCTTAAAAGGGAAAATATAAGGAAAGAAACCATGAAGTAACATTTTAACAAGTTATTAGTATCATTAACAACATTATCATTTCCTTCTCATTATTGAGGACCAGTTATACACCTGTCACTCTGAGATTTACACGTGTGTAGTATCTACAGTAATTCTGTAAGGAACTTATAGCCCTTGAGTTATCTGGGGATCTGTGGTGTCTTTTTATTGTGTATATGTAGAGAAGTAAAATTACTTCTCCATATTATTTGAGATTGGGGTTGGCCACAAGAGGAATCTGGATGAGTTTTGGAAGATAGATGAAGCTTTAGCCATTTCTACCCCAGTTACAGTGGCCTCCCCTTCTGTTGGGGACAGTGTGTAATCCGCCCCTCCCTAGCCACCAGAAACTTTGGTGGAGGTACCCGGGAATGTGAATGAAAGCCCCTCCGGGCTTTCCCCACCTAGAATCTGGAAAGCCACTTATCCTGTGGGCCGGGGCAACACGTCCTTCGTGTGCTTATCCAAGACATATAGTTCCATTTAATCCTCCTCCTGGTAATTATATCTCTGTATCTCTGATCTGTATTCCTCGATCCCTCTGCCTCAATGGTCTCAACTTCTGTGAGTTTAAGCAATCACTCTGTACCCTGCAGTAACAATACTAATCCCTTCTCTAGGGCAGGTGCAAAAGCAGTTAAAGATTTAACTGCCCCACCCAACTTCCTTACTTGGGAATAATAAAAGACTGGGACCCTTGACAGTCAAGAGAGACTGAGACCAAGGCAGAGCCAGAGAAAAAGGCAGAGAGCCTTCGAGGAGAGAGCAAGAAAGCCTGAAAAGAGAGACAGAAACAGAGAGAGAGCAAGAGAGACAGAAGTGGAGAGAGAGAAGTAGAGCAAGAGGGCCAAAGCCAGAGCTAGAGAGCCAGTGGGTGAGCCTGAGCTGGCCTCATAGGTCTCTCCTGACTGACCTCGGGTCTCTCAACTTGCATCAGATCTCCGTGCCCGTGTCATTATTTCGCACGCCAGACATCCCGTGGTTCGGGACCTACATCTCTGCTGAGGCTGGTCCCCGGCAGCGACACCCTTCATGTTGCTGCTGGTCTGCTGCTCCCCTTGTTGGCATGGGGCAGCACCCGAGCTTCCGGCTCCTCCATTCCACTCCTCCAGGCAGGATTTTCTCCTTCAGCTTCATGGTGTGCGGCTGCATGGTGAAGGGTACTGGTTTTCTCATAGGTCACTCACATTATCAAAGTTGAGGGAGTTTGTCCACATGGGTTCTATTTTAGGGGTTCTAGGCTGTCCTTGCTCTCCCCATTTCTCTTATATAAACTTGTCCAACACATACTACCATTGTATAAAGTCTAAATATTATAATAGACCCTTCACTCTATAGCACTCATGGTAGTACTTCCCTGATAAAATCCTGACTGATACAGATACTTTGCTCCCAACAACTAAAATTTCAGCCAGCGCTGCCTCTTATGTCTAGTCATAGCCACATAGGTGGTACCCTGGTTCCCAAATTTCTTTAGGCTTTCTGCCTCCTAGGTCCACTATAAGAGCATTATGGCAAGATGTGTCTTGAGGCAGGCAGGTGTTGAACACCTGGGCATAGCATGGTCCTGGACATAGCCTGGGTCGGCTCCCAAAGCACCCTACTGAGTTTCTAACAGAGGCACAGAGAAATGCAACAGGTCTGAAGATCCTCAATGCACTATTATCATTCTGAAGATACAACTATATTCCTTACATCCTTTTTATAACTGAATATGTCTATATGCATATATACTTTGTACTATTATAAATAATGTATATTTCTTTTATGGGGTGGTGGGGGATGGGTGCCTTGCTTTGTCCACAGTCCTTAGTCCTTGGGAATCAGAAATAAGAAAATATTACAGATTTCCAGTACCAAACAAAAATACAGTGCAAATCTTTAAACAATGTAGTCAAACAAATATTTACTGAAAGCCTACTTCATACCAGGCCAAGTGCATTGAAGGAGCTCCCTGATGAATAAGACATGACTCCGGCATTTTCAAAAACAGTTAAGAAAACAAAGGGCAACAAGTGAACAGTTAAGTAATAAGAAGGAATTAAGTATTGAGAGTTTGTTTATACAAAGCACAGCAAAGAAATTACATGCTAGGATTGCTTCTAAGCAATGCTCTGTAAGTAATTATAAGCACAAGGGCTGAGCAATGTGAAGAACCCTTCAACTGTTTTCAGTCTGGTTGGATATGTATCTCAGTGAACATCGCACCTCAGCCATTCATTTCCATGGTAACTGGAAAGTGGAGGAGAGTGATCACATTAATACTTAGCAAGGTAATTAGAATAATAATAGGACAGCACACTTAGCTAGTATTATCTCATTTAACTCGCACACCAACCCTATGAGGTAGTGGCTACTGCTGAGGCTCAGAAACAGTAAATAGTCTCACCCATGTAAGTGGTAATGAGTAAGACTTGAACCCAGGTCTGTTTGGCTATGACTCACAGTTCAAAGTCAGAATGGGAAGCTGCCTCATCTCCTGGCACCTCCTTTAGAGAGGAAAGAATGTAGAAAGATTTAAGGTGAGCTTTACGGACAAACAGGTTGGCCAGAGACCCGGGAAGCAGTGTAACTTCTCTCAGGCACGTTCTGCCAACAAACTTACGGGGAGAAGGAAGAATCTGTAGGTGTGTGTTTACACATATGTTGCTAGAAAGATATACTTTCATTCAAAACCCCTTCTGACTATGGGGCTGGTGCCTGTCTCATAGAGTGGATAAAGAAAGGAACATTGAAGTTTATTATTCCTGACCTGTGTTGGGAGAGTGTATGTAAGAGTAGTCTAAATTTTAACAATGAATTTATAAACTTAAGGAATGATCCAGTAAGCTGAACTCCAGTTTCTCAAACATGAGCGAACCTGGGGTACCTAGGTGGCTCAGTCAGTTAAAGCGCCAGACTCGTGACTTTGGCTCAGGTCATGATCTCAGGGGTTGTGAAATCAAGCCCCGTGTTGGGCTCCAGGCTCAGTGGGGCATCTGCTTGAGATTCTCTCTCTCCCCCACTCCTCTGCCCCTCTCACTCACACTCTCTCTCTCTCAAATAAGTCAATAAATCTTTTTTAAAAAAATGAGCGAACTCTTCCATGGGAATCCATTATCCGCCTAGCAGAATGTCTTAGGGCCCCCTGGGAGCAGCGGTGGCTGCAGCAGGACCTGCTCAAGCTCCTGAGAGCCGATTTGCAGGAACTTCTCAAGCAGACTGACATCATGTTGGTGTTGGGAGTATTTTATACTATGGAAATCCATAAATGCTATAAATCCCCCAGAGAGCTGGTTGTCAAGTATTTGCCAACACACCACTGCCTAGAGGCAAAAAAAGGTTTTGATCAGCACCCCTTCACCTCTCCAGGACCCTTGGTAGACCGAACAGGGAAAGTGGGAGTAGAGCTGGTGTAGGAAAGGAAGATGGAGAATGCAGAAACGGAGTTGGAGCAAATGGCGATTGTGCTACGGAGCATGGGTCTTGCATCTGGCTGCACGTCCAAAGGACCAGGAGAACTTTTACAACATAGATCTCTAGATGCAGGGAAGGACCTAGCCCATTTAACAATTGGAGCAGAGTAACACCCTCCTTCATTTTGTGACAAAATTATTTTAATAAGGGCACCTGGGTGGCTCAGTGGGTTGAGCCTCTGCCTTCGGCTCAGGTCATGATCTCAGGGTCCTGGGATCAAGACCCACATCGGGCTCTCTGCTCAGTGGGGAGCCTGTTTCCTCCTCTCTCTCTGCCTGCCTCTCTGCCTACTTGTGATCTCTCTCTCTGTCAAATAAATAAATAAATAAAATCTTTTAAAAAATTATTTTAATAATAGGAATTATGCAATAATCAGTAGTAATTATATAAGATATGTCGCATTATAAATATATATGACATATTTTATACATAATGTAGATATAATAAATAACATTGTATACAAAATAACATTTTCTTGACTCATGTTTATTTTATAAGTAGTTAACAATCTGAAAGAAGAACTTTTAATTTAAAAATATTATTCAAGAGGTACCTGGCTGGATCAGACCATAGAGCATCTCATTCTTGGTCTCAGGGTTGTGAGTTCAAGTAGTTCAAATAAAATCTATTTACGAAAAACCCACAGCGAATATCATCCTCAATGGGGAAAAACTGACAGCCTTTCCTCTGAGATCAGGAACAAGGCAAGGATGCCCACATTAGACATGGAGCCTACTAAAAAAATTATTCAATATGATAGTTCAAGTATGAAATAAAATTTGCCATTCCCAAAATATGTGTTGTACTTTATAATTTGTACTTTATTTCACCATCTTAAATCTGGAGCACAAATAAAAACTCTAGGTGATTACATAGAATGGCAAATTTGAAGTAACTCAAGTCATGTTTCTTCATTTGACTAAGATTATTACCATGGGTTAGTCTGCATTATTTAGAATGCCGAAAATCTAGCACTACAGGTGTTGAAGGCACAAATTGAGTCCCAAGCAAGACTCTGACTTCAACTATGAAAAAATTTCTCTGGGAGCACCTGGGTGGCTCAGTCAGCTAAGCATTTGCCTGTGCTCAGGTCATGATCCTGGGGTGCTGGGATCCAAGCCCACATGGTGTTCCCTGACATTCATTCACTCATTGGTGAGTCAGTTTCTCCCTCTTCTTCTGCCCCCCACCTCCAGCTTGTGCTCTCTCTCTAGCTCTGCTCTCTCTCAAATAAATGAAATCTTTAAAAAATATATATATTAAAACATATGCCTGATCAAAACTCTCCAAAGTATAGGGATAGAGGGAACATTTCTCAACCTCATAAAATCTATTTACGAAAAACCCACAGCGAATATCATCCTCAATGGGGAAAAACTGACAGCCTTTCCTCTGAGATCAGGAACAAGGCAAGGATGCCCACTCTCACCACTACTGTTCAACATAGTGTTAGAAGTCCTAGCAACAGCAATCAGACAACAGAAAGAAATAAAAGGTATTCGGATTGGCAAAGAGGAAGTCAAACTCTCTCTCT
>PITA01004195.1:0-65569 GCA_004023965.1 Spilogale gracilis
GGAAAGATGTCTCTCTGTAATGAAAAGAAGAAAGCCCAGTAGGAAGACATCTCTTTCTTCTTGATTTGGATATTATCATATAAGAATTTCATTCTTGGAATCGTTGCAGGCATTTCTCAACTATGAGAGAAAAGCCAAGAGAATATCAGAGAATATTGGTGCCTGACATTACCAACGGCCTCAAATAATCTGAGGACTGCCTATTTTAGGGATTTTGCTCTATGAGAATAACTTGACAGTGTAGACTACTTTCAGTTACACATTCTGTTAGTGTCATCCAAAAGCATCCAAGTTGCTGTATAGTTCCCCAGTTTCCCATGACCAAAAAAAATATATCAGGAGCAGAGTCCAAGTACAGATTTGTCATGTTTGGCAAAAGTTCTGAATAAGACTTGGGAGGAATCTCTAATAATCCATGCCCAAGTTTAAGTTCAAAGCAGAATATGTATGTATTACTCTGGTTTGGGGAAAAGTATTTATTCTTATATTAAGGTGATTCAATAACTGAGACAACATAAAGTACAGAATACATTACTTGCTTTGGAAAATAAAGGTTTTATATTAGAAGAGAGTTTTCTGACGTTTAGAAAACTGCATTCTTTCTAGGGCAAAAGTTAGTAAAAAGTTATTTCTGTAATTTTAATGAAAAGCAGCTCTATAGGAGTATAGTATAAAATAATAAATTTTCTTTCTAAAAATGGTTTAACTCTTTTTATACCAAAATAATTTAAATTACTGAAATATAATTTTTAGAGCTAATAATAATCTGGAAACAAAATACATAATTGAAAGACTTATAAATTGAGGTGCATGGAACCATGTGGAGGTGGGCACGTAGAGAGTAGAGAAAGGGGATATCATCTGCCACAAAAAATATTGAAAAGAAAATTTGATCAGGACTAGTCATTCTGGTTCAGGCATTTCCACCAAAATTAGTATTCTCTTTTCTTGAATAGAATGGTATTTTAATTTTTGACTCTTTTAATCTAATGACCTGTTCTATAGATTATATCTCTAGAAGAAACTTTAAAACATCTATATTAATTCTACAAACCCAATAGAGGAAAGTTAATAAGATAGAGAAGAGTTGAGGAGGGTGGAGAGTGAATTCACCTGGGTTGATTTTAGAGGTTAACAGTAATTCATCTTTATTTCCTAATGAAGTTTGAAACGTATCTAAATTGGAATAATCTTCTTTTGTCTTTTTTGAATGTCAGTCCCTTCGATGGTAGATAGCATCCCATATTTTCTTAGTGCTATTAGAGCTTTTTTGGACATGTGGGTGTGGGAGGGACAATAAGTATTTGCAACAGAATCTTCATCTCAGTGACTTTTCCAGTGCCATCTGGATTCCTGCATATTGTCTTCATGTCTATTCGGAAGAATTAGATAAAAAATAGATAAAAGGATATAAACACGCAAAGGAAAGGAAGCACTCTCTTGTTCAACTCCCCCAGCCGAGCTGCTTCCTGATTAAAATACTAATATATGGCAACTGGCCTGTGAAGTCTATGCCGAGGCATGAGAGAGTTTGGCATGATCAAATCAATGTATCATTTCTGCCTCCTTCTGTCAGCAGTAACTGAGCAATTCAGCTTGGTGATTGGAAGAGCAAATTTTCTTTGTCTTGCACATGCTGTATTTATCCTTCACGAATATCCACAAAACTCAGCAGGGATTTGGCTGAGAAAGTAGAATCACTCCTTGCAGAAAAACTGGTAATAAATCTGGGAGGCTTTGTAGAAGATCTGAAAGCTGCCTTTAGAGTTTGCCGGAGGAGGCATGTATAGCCAGGAGTAAGGAGATTATGTAAACTACAACGGAACTAAGGGAGCTTGGCCAGAGGAGGCCCAACAAGAATGCCCTCTGAATATTCTCTTAGCAAGAGAAATTTAGAGGTTCAGACTATGGTCTGAGTGTATAAACCTTTCCTTCTACTACTTGGAGTGAAATAGTAGGTTTGCATTTTCTCTGTTTCCCTCGAAATACATGGAACTTAAAGGAAATTTTCTATCTCTGTCTTGGACAGCATGCTTTAAAAGTCACTTGGATTCTGTACATTTACCTTAAATACTGCTCCATGATATTTATATTGTCCTCCAGTTATTTTTTTCCTCTCAGGAATATGGAAAATAAACTTTAGAAATGGGTTCTGGAAATGAAATTTTAGTGTACTCAGAAGAATACCTTCATATGCATCACCTGGAATGCTTATTTAAAAATTTTGGAATCTGGCTAACTCTCCTCTGCCTTCCCTTGATCTGCAGAGAATTTGAATCCTGTGTTGAGGGGGCCCGAAAATCTGTTCTTTTAATAAATTGTCCAGTGATTTTGATATACACTAATGCTCAGACACCACTGTTTTAGGAACTTAGTAGGAGGATTGACTGAGAAAGAAAACAAGGTAAGGGGCTATGAAAATAAACAAACCCAGGTGGGTTTTTTTTCATCCATTGTTTTGGTATAGCTTTAATATCACTAAATACACACCATGTTTTCTTTAGGATGCCACTTGACTCATACATAATATATATTTATGAGGATTTTTCTTAACAAACATCAATTTTATAAATAGGAATGAAAAGTTTCTAAGTCTAGTTTGGCTGAGTCTGGAAAACAGAACATGAAATCTCATAGGTAACCTCTTTCTGTATAACCTTACAAAGAGAATCATTGTTTTCTATTTACTTTCCTCTTTATGAAACATGTCTTCTAATATTGCATTCTTGTAAAGCATAGATCAAGGAACTGAACCATGCCCTCAGGGAAAGAAGGAAGCTAGGCCAAGATGTTCTCAAATAAAATATATTAATATAATAATTATAAAGGTGTTTGATGAGGAGAAATACATCAGGGAATATTTGGTCGGTAGACCTCAATAAATGTTATTAAATTATTTGATGGCTTATTTACTAGTAACTATAATGTTTACTCGCAAGCACACATTTCTCTCCACAGGTTTTTCAAGAACTCTATGAACTTTATCAAACTTTTCATCTCTTCTCAGGAAACACAAATTTTCTGCTGTAACACACACAGTAGTGAATGGATACAATGAGGTACAATATTGAGATTTTGGCAAATTAGAAAAAGCTTCCTGCACTTTAATTTTAAGATAAAAAAATGATTCTCAGATTCCCACTATGAATGTGGACCTAAGTCTACTTGAAATGAGGCTTCTGCTGAAATTCTCTTATTCACTGGGTGAAACAGCCAAGATTTTTCTTTCAGAGATTCTCAAGTGTAGCAATGTTTCAGTTTGAAAATGGTAGGGGAAATATGTTATTAGAGTAATTAGATAATTAGAAAAATTCACAGCTGCACCTTTGACAACACATTTACTGTGTCTGTGTTAATGAGGTAGACCATAAACTTTCTAAAAACGATATTTACAGAAACATATTTATTCGATATTTATTATGAAAGCTGATAAACAGCCTTATATTCTAAGAAACTAAGCTCTTGTAGATAATAATCAAGATCCTGTTTTTGTAGTCTTGATTTTATATTTTTATTCATAATTATATACAAAAATGTGTTGTATATTGTACTTGTATATGAATATCTTCAGTGTATTTGTAAGATATTTATTACTGGTTTGCAAAATTAAAACACTAATGAGGTGGTCGAGTTATAGCCTTGTGTCTCTATCAGGCAAAAAACAAATCAAAAATCTTGTTATTCTCAAAGGGAGTTGTTATTTCTTTCTCTTTTTTCTTTTTTCTTTATTAGGGCATATGAAATAAATTTCCATGAGGGTAGATATTATTTGCAGGCATTTAAATATTCTTTCAAATATCTTCCGAATAAGGAAGTGAATATTTTCTCCGGTTCTCAAAAAGTGCAGCTGTGAGTTTTTCTAATTGCTCAATTAATCTAATGACACACTTTCCCTATCATTATCAAACTAATATGTTTCAGCACCAGAACTGTATTTTTTACTGGAGCTGTCTTGTTTGTATTTGATAATATTGACTTGCAAAATTGTCTACATGCTTATTATAATTTAGTAATATAAGCTCCATATTTCCTATTATGAATGGAAAATATCTTTCTGCTAAGTTAATAAATTATCTCAAACATTCATACAAAGTATAAATATTTTTAATGTAAAATAAATTGCATCAGAAAATTGCTGATGTTATAATTGATTTTCCATAGTTGTTTTTTTCTTTTCTTTTTGTGAGATTTCAGAGGAAACTTAGTATATCGGTTTCCCTGTCAGATTCACAAAACTTGTCCAGAAGTGATTTTTTTTTTTTTTTTGTAAATGCCTTTCATGTTATTATATATTATTCCTATTTCACATGCTAGTTTTGGGAGGATTGCTTCTCTGCTCTTGCTCATAGGTTGTCCACTGATCATTACAGTCAGTGTTCTCTTCATGGACATCAGTTCTCATCTTAATGACCTTAATTAAGCTCCTATCACGGACCAGGGGACACAAATGGGCCTTTTGCATACATTGTCTCCTTGAATGTTCCTGTTGATTCTTTAGGGTAAGCACTGTTGTTTCCCTCTTATGGGGGAGAAAACTAGGATGTAGGATAAGGAATTTGAAGGGACACAGAGTTAGTAAATAGTGGGACCAATGTGCCAACCTAAACTTGTTCCAGAGCCAGTGTAGTTCATCTTTATGTTTTATTGCCAGGGATCATGTTGGATTTATTACCCACAATGATGAAATTCTGACTGATTCAACTTGTGCTCTAATATGAACCACAGTTCTCTTAGTCCTAGGGAACTTCGAGCCTTATTAAAGTGCCGTTTTGATCAGCTTGTTGAGTTTCCTTTGAAGTTTGTTCAGAAATGCTCTCTTGGTTCCCATCACATCATTAGTTCGGTAAGTTTGATCTTTGTTTCAGTTCCAAAATAGATCTGTGAGCAGTTCTTCTCCAAAGGTCCCATGTCCTTTTCTCTCTCCCCTGATTCATAAAATAAAAAAGCTTCTATATAACATGATTGACTTCTACAGTTAGGGGTTTGAATATAGAGAAAATAATGCTAAGACTTGCCATGCTATTTTAGTAACACACTGATCAATATTAAACATCCAGAATAACAAATTTGTCTGTTATTTAAAAAATAAAATAAAATTTGCAAGGAAAAAATAAAACCTTTAACTTCTCCTACTATAATTAGTAATTAACATATATTGAGTTATTGCTATTACTTTTTGCTTTGGTTTAACATTACAAATAATATTTATAAACTGAAAGTTTGCTAGAAATATTCTTTCTGCCACTTTACAATTTATCCATTCATATACCATTTGTATTTTTTAAATTATTTCTCTTTTGATCTCCATAGTATACTAGAAGAGTAAATGATTTTCCCAAGATTTATTCATTAATTATATATACATATTTTATTAATTTTTATGTATATATATGTAATTTAAATACTTGAAGAAGATGGGAAAAATGTGCTTTGAAACAAAAAACCCTATAACTTGAACACCTACTTTATGTCAGTGTTTGTGTAAAGTACCTGGAGAGCAAAATGAGTACCCAGTTGAAAAATATATCAGTTGTTCTAGAAATCATAATCAGACTGCAGTGAATTCTATGGTTGTTTTTAATATTATACTTGATAGACATACTATATCATGCCTGCAGTCTCTGATCTCAATTGTGAACAAAGCAATTTTGCTATATTATGGAATCATTGTTTGAAAAGAGAAACCAAAACTAATCCAACCATGAAAAATTAAAAATAAATGCTTATGTATGACATATAGAAGCTTATAAAAGTATCCTACTCCTTCAACTGCTTTCAATGACATGATAGTTAAAAGCCCATCAGCCTGAACTTGAAGTTATGTCTTGACCACTGTCAATATTTTGAGAAGGATATTATTCACATGCCATTCAACACCTAAACATGTTTTTATCATCACTGCCAACAATGTCATAAATAACAAATGTCATGTGTCAAATTCTTGCTTTATATCAGAATACCGATAGACAAAAAAGAACCAAAATACAATCTATTTTAGTTGATTTAAGCATTTTAGAATTGGCCTATTAGCCAGTTGGGTCTTTTAGAAAAATAAAATTTTCCTTGTGTTTCAGATTGCCCAATTGAAAAATGAAGGCTCTTGGGAAAATGATATTTCAAGTTTCTCAAGCTTTTATATCTTATAATTTCCTACCTGAAGCTTTAGCTGTTTCATTTGAAAACTAGTTTAAAACTGACCTTTGTCCTCCACAATGAGGATTCTCATCCCCCCAGCACAGATAGTAGACATAGCCCATATAAAGCTTGATTTCTTTACATTATGTTTTGATGTAAGAAATGTTGTCTCAAAAAAGCACCTTCTCTGCATTCTGCATATTTGTTTTGTAGCTCATGCTCTTACTCTTTTTCAGCAAAGTAAACAAACATTCCAGTGGGGTTAAGGATTAATGGCAAGGAATTGCATGACTGTACAGCATGTAACCTTGAGGGAAGAGATCAAGGGAAATGTCAGTCAAACACCTGCCCTTAGTGCAGTTGCTAATTAATTCGTGAACATTGACTCGGGTTGCAGATTTGCTAGTGTACAAGGGAATCAAGTCCCATCCTATAAATACTGCCTTAGTTTAATGAGGCTTTAATAGGATTAAATGGTTTTAACTTTATGACTTCATGTTTTTGATTATGGTTGTGTAGTGCTTTTTGATATGGATAGATATGGATTTCACTGAGTTTGAACAGTAGACTCTATGTGAGGGGTAAGGGGAATAAAAAGGAGGGAATGTGTCTTTAATTCAGTAACTTAATTTTCTGAAATATGAAATAATATTAAAGGTTAAATTGGTCTCAGCCTACCTAGAAGTAAATATGACACATTACTCGTAGTCTCCATCTAAAGTAATTAGCATCCAGCCCAATAGACTGTTTTCTATTAATCTGAATCAGAACAATTTTGCCATATCAAAGTATCAGATAGATGTAGAGCTTGATTCTAAATCATTTTGAAAAATACATTTCACTGTCTTTCATATTTGAAGATGATATACTGTGGTAACTATTGCTTTATTGTAGATCTTTTGGTATAAAATTAGAATACTGCTGTGGATTTATTATTGGGTCTCTATAGGTTTCTATTATTAAAAATTCACTTTGTCCTCTCAGAAAAACTAAAAAGTGATTTTGTCCTGCTGCCATTTCAGGTGTTAGAAACATTGTTTTATATTCCAGTATATATAACCAGTAAGGGTCAATGCTCAGCTTGGACTTTATTATTATTTTCATCCCTATTATCATCATCATCATCAATTTAATCAAAATTACCAGAAATCAGCTAGTTAAAACATATTTATACACATATACTATAATATAGGGTGTTTGTGTAAGAATAAGGTATTTTTAAGTTACTATCTACTGAGGAGCACCTGGGTGGCTCAATTGGTTAAGTGGCTGCCTTCAGCTTGGATCATTATCCCAGGACCCTGGAATGGAGCCCCACCTCCCTGGGATTCCCTGCTCAGTGGGAAGTTTGCTTCTCCCTCTGCCCCTCCAGCCATTCATGCTCTCTCTCTCAAATAAATAAATAAAATCTTTCTTTTAAAAAAGTTAATATCTAATGGGACACGTGGTAATAGAGTAAATTAAGTCATTTCCTGGTTATGAAACAATACCACTTCCTATTTATCTAAGATAAAAGCCATAATTCTTAATTATGACCATGTTCTTGATCTAGCCCATCTTTCCAGACCACTCTGTACTAGACACTGTAGTTACTGTGATATAGAAAATAGCAAGATCTTTACTTTTAAAGGTATAGTTTATAGTATAATGGGGAAGATGGAAAATAAGTGAGAAAACTAAGGTAACTTCAAATAATCATGAATGTCATGAAGGAAATAATAGCTGCTTAATAAAGAGTGACTAAGGCAGAGATGATCAGCATAGATCTGGTAGCCAGAAAACCTTCAAGTAGCTACTATTTGAACTGAGAACTGAAAACAAAAAGAAGCCAGCCTTGCAAAGTTCTGGGAACAGAGTATCCCAGATGGGGAGAACAGCTAATGTGTTAAGCTCCCCAGAAGGAACAAGCTTGACAGTTCTGACAGAACACAGTCACGTAAGAGGAAAGAGTCATGCCATAGGGTAATTTTGGGAAGATCACATCATAGATTGCTAAAGTACTGATGAAATTGCCCCACACAATCCAGTTTCCTTCCCTGTCTTTAGCCCTTTAAGTTAATAATGTCCACTTCAGGCCTACAAGCATTATGCTTCTTTCTTTTCACTATGACTATTACATACCCAGTTTCTAGCAGAATGTCTAGTCCATAGTGAATACTTAATAACTATTTGTTAAATCAAAAAATCTATATATTTTCACTAAGTTTTATCTGTATTGCTCATTGAGAAGAATTATCATGCTTCCCAACTTCTTACTCCCTGAGAAAGATACTTCTAATTAGTTCCCAAATATCAGGCCCAATCTCTTTTTCTCTCTTGCCTACTTTTCATTTAAGAGCTTGAAAAATCAAGATGCTTACTTTGCTAGCCTTTCTGGCAGCTGAGGGTGGTCAGGAGAGCCAGTTTTGATCCATAAGACCAGAAGCCTATGAAAATATATTTTCCTTCTCAATAAAAGGGGACATGTAACCACCTGTGCTTCCTGTTTTGTACATACCTGTGAAGATGTTATGCTTGAAGTTGGGGCAGCCATCTTCCTACCATGAAAGAAAAACCTAGAAGAATTGCAACTCAGTCTGTTGAGCTTTCTACTCTTGATTTCAGCTCATGTCATGATCTCAGGGTTGTCAGATCCAGCACATATTGGGCTCCACACTCAGCACAGAGTGTGCTTGAGATTCCCTCTCCCTCACCCTCTGCCCCTCCCCTTGTTTGTGCTTTCACTCTCAAATAAATAAATAAAATTGTTTAAAAAATATTATTTTGGTTAGTATGGAACTTCACATATATCAATCACAATCTTATTACATAGTATCTTTACTAATATTGGCTTTTATCCTTTGAATTACATCTTTCTACCTTGTTTTCTGTCCCTGACTCTCTTTCTCCTTATAACTTTTGTATGCATAATGAAGAAGGATGACTTTTCTTGTGGACCTTTTCTTTCTGCACATTTGATATATAATTAGGTTGCTAATTTATTTGTATGCCCAGTGCAAGTCTTTTAGATAAGGAAAGGCCTCTTTCTTGCTTGTTTTTCCCAAAGAAAGAGAAAATATATTCCATTTTTATACTTATTTCTCTTATTTTTACAATTTAGTATGTTTAACTGAATTTGACTATTTGTATTGAGTATGTAGCCATAATTCCTTAGAATGCCAGTGTAGTGTGGAAAAATAAAAATCTGTTTGAGTTCATGTTTAAAATTTGTTTTTTAAAGATTTTATTTATGAAAGAGAGAGGGAGAGAGAGAGAGCACAAGCCACGAGGGGGAGGGGAAGAGAGAGAGGAAGAAGCAATCTCCTCACTGAGCAGAAAACCTGGCATGGACCTTGATCCCAGGACCCTGAGATCATGACTTGAGCTGAAGGCAAACACTTAAGTGACTGAGACACACAGGTGCCCTGTTTAGAAATTTTCTTAAAACTTTTCAGTGCTTACCAGAACCACAGACTCTATGTTCTGGCTCAAACATAACTCACAGGGTAAATATTTTTCCAGGTAAGAAATTAATTTTGCAGGACCTGCTCGAATCTTCTGCCAATTCAAATCCATAGCCCAGTGTCATCAATTCCAGGTTATAATAGTTATGCTTAATGATAATAGTGAGAGAATAACCTTTGTGATGTTTGCCTTTTTAGATGTATCCTTCAAATTTTATTCTCTTGTAGGATATTGTTGGTTATTTCTATAACTCTTCAGTGAGTCATAGAATGTGTTTGTGTGTGTGTGTTTATTTAAGTATGTGCCACATTGTCTTGCTCTTGTTTCCATTTATTGCCTTCAGAAGAGAATCAGTTCCTTGAATGTAGCAGTTTTATTCTATTTTTCATAATGTTTCCAATCCCTAGAATACAGTTTGATATTGAGCAAGAAAATGATAATATTTGGTAAATTGTTGAATGAATGAAGGGATGGATGGATGAATGAAAGAAAGCATTAGTATTTCTTCCCACATATTATACACATAGTGACTTTATACTTCTGTGTAGCTAGGGGTTCCTTTGTCAAGCCTGTGAAAATCCTGATATACAATGGCCTCTGGCATAGATTATGGTACTTTTTAATGTGATTGAGCATTTTGTAACTCGGTTTCCACATAAATAATAACAAACATCCTTTAGATTAACATCAAAATTGAATTAAAGTGATAAAAATTTTTTTTAAGATTTTATTTATTTATTTCACAGAGAGATCACAAGTAGGCAGAGAGGCAGGCAGAGAGAGAGGAGTAAGCAGGCTCCCTGCTGAGCATAGAACCCGATGTGGGCCTCGATCCCAGGACCCTGAGATCATGACCTGAGCCGAAGGCAGAGGCTTTAACCCACTGAGCCACCCAGGCACCCATGATAAAATACTTTTTATGCAAACTGGAAGCTCTAGCCTCGTATGGCCACACTTGCTATTGATGGATGTTAAATGAACTCCAGGGTATTTTGTTTTTCTTTTTGTTTTGTTTTTTAATAAGAATTTGTATTATACCAGATTTTCTTTGGCAAATTCATGGAATAATGATTTTGAATAAACTTTAGGGGTCATAAGTAAAATATAAGTTATTTCTTTTCCATCTATTTCTCCCTTCTCAGCTGTGCTATTGAAAATGAACAGTATTTGTCAAAATTAAAAACTAGAGAGATTATCTCCTATCAAAGCACTTTATCCTAGGTGTTTTAAAAGAAAACCATGAAGAAAAGAGTTACCAGGAGAGAAGCAGTCAATAGAAGTGATCAAGGGGAATTCTGAAGCACTGTGTGATCATCTATTCTGGGGTAATCCCCTACCCTTCCTTTAAATTCAACAAAAGAGATATAGATTACAGCCTGGCCTGTGGTCCTTTCTAAATACACATTATCATATAGATAGAATAACCCATGCTCACAGGGGAACATGAATTCACAGACCAAAAAACCAGATACCTAAGACACAAAGAATGAAAATAAATGAAATGAAATGAATTGATAAATAAATAAAGTGAACAGCATCAAAGGCATATTTACTGAAATAGATGACTGATAATTTAATGTAACATGATGAATATAAGGCTAGATAATAGCAATATGAAATAAGAACAATAAATCATAAAAGGAAATACTAGGATATATGAAAAATATAATAATCAAAGTAAAGAATACAATTGATGAGCTATATAGCTAGAAGGATAAAGCTTAAAAATTAATAAATATGTTGAAAGATCAGGTTAAGGAACTTTTCCAGAAGGCAACAGTTAAGGATAAAGAGCGTAGTTTTAAGTCAGCGAAATATTGTCTATATAAATAGGCTAAGCTGCTCAATTGAAGCACTTAGCCACTCAAAGTAAATGAAAATAACTAAATAAAAACAAGATCTAAAAACATTGTCCACAAAGGCATTTAATACAAAAAGACACAGAAACATAGAAAAGATACATTAGGTAAGTAGATATCTGTGGAAAACAGTAGGAACAAGATAACATGACAAAATACAATTTAAAAAGTAAATAAAAAGTTCAAAGAAGGTTATGCTAGTCCAGTAAAAAGACTAAGAGAATAAAATGCCATAATCAATATAAACTTGTATGCACCCAACAATATCACCTCAAAATATATAAAGCTTCAAATATCAGAAGAGATGAGAGGTACCACTAAACCTACTATTCTAGTTCAAGATTTTAATACATTACTCACAGATAGTAATAATATTTTTGTCCATTTGATAGTAATATCAAATGGACAAAAATAAGTAGAAATATTGGAGACGTGAAATATAAGATTCAAGCATTTATTTTATAGATATATATTGTGCAAGAGTAGATAGACAAATGTTTAGGATTTGAATTATAATATGTGTGTGTGTTTGTGTTTGTGTGTGTGTGTGTGTGTATATGTGTGTGTGTGTGTGTGTGTGTGTGTGTGTGTGAAAGAGAGAGAGAAATGGACAAGTTTAGACAGAAATCTATAACCAAAATTTAAAGAATATGTTCTTTTTGAACATACATGCAACACTTACAAAGTAGGCCATATATTTGACCATAAAGATAGCATAAGAAACAGAATTTATGTAATCCTAGAGGAACTGAGTCTCCATTATTCTAAGACTACATGGTGTATTCTTTTTCTCATAACAAAAACATCTTGATATGAATCAATATTGGAGAATTAAATTGTCTGAAAAAAGATAGCATAGTCATAGAAGAGAAAGCATTCACCATCCTAATACCTTATACACAAACTTATAGTTAGCTTTCTGTAGTTCTTCAGTCTTGTGTAATAATAATATTTTATGGAATTTTTCTATAGATTTGTTACTTTAATGATAGTTATAATGTATGAAGAAGCATTGCTTATGTGGTACATAGAATGTTAACAGTTAAACTTTCAGTATCTTAATAAAAACTTCATGAAATAGGTAGAAGTATGCTTATTTAATAAATGAAGAAATTGAGGCATAAATTAATTAACTTTTCAGCAACTGATCAGAACTAGAATGTGAACCAGGAAAACTTGATTCCAGGTGCTTAGACTTTGCCAGAAACCAGGAATATTACTTGAGAATAGGGCTAGCTAGGTATAAGAAACATTAAGTAAATGCATGTTGAATTTAATTAAATTCCCTTCACTATAATTAAATTCTGACTACAAAAACAGAGGCCAAATATCAATACCACTTTAGGTACATAGTTGATAAAAAATAATTTAAAATAGAATAAAATAAATATCACTGCCAGCCTGCATGGAACCATGTACAGAATCGTCATCTTAGCAATGAGCCACATGTATCCTCGCAATGTACTGTTTCATGAGTGCATGTGGTAATTACAGCCATAAGATCTGATTAAATCAATTCCTTAATGTAGTAATGGCATTGCAAGAGTAGTAATGGTAACATTAATAACAATAACCATAATCCTATGAAAGTTTGGATACATAAAGTCTCCTAGAGACTATGCAGCTATTTGCTAAATGCATTTTTTAAAGGGGAAATAATTTATTTTTATTGGCTTTGACCCAACAAAATATTAATATCTTTACATCATTTTTATCTTGCTAATAAAGGAGTTCAGAATTTTTAACATATTCTTGCTAGGCAGTGCTCCAAATCTTGCCCTCTAGTTGGTATTACAGTATCAGTAATTGGTGTCTCACATTAACATTTATTTAAAGCTGCTGATTTAACATTTAAAAATCCTGGGGTTAATGGATCTGTATTCACAGATCCATTAACCTCAATAAAAACAAATGGAACCTCTTGTGAACTAAAATCAGTTCATATCATGGATATGCTTTCTCTAATACTCACAACATTTAGATGGTCCTGATAAAATGTCAGGTCATAAAAAGGTCTACTAACATAATAATATTCAAGGTGATTTTCAGTTTTTGCCATTGTTATTGTCCTATGCAAGAAAAGCACAGCTTCTCTATATAGTATGGTCCATACAAAACCTGTCTCCTACACATAAATTTGCTGTTTTTATGTGCACTTTTTTTTTAAGTATTTTGAGGTTTAAAAGACATGTTTCCCCCTAAATTAATCAAGTGTGGCATACATTCACACACATTAAATGTACAATTCAAATGAATTAGAATACTTACAACATCTTAAAAGTTCTCTAATATTTCTTCCTAGTGTGAATATACCATACTGGAACCATTTTTCTGACTTGAATGAAATCTTTCAGCAAATAATACTTTGCATCTGGCTTCCTCAGCCATTGCTATGTCTATTTATTCATGGTCCTGAGTGTAATGGCAGTTCATTCTTCTTTACTGTTGTTGTATGGTATTTTATCATACAGACTTATCACAATTTATCTCTTCTCCTATTTTGAAGGTTTGAGCTATGTCCAGTTTGGGGCATTATAAAGGTTGCCCTTTTTCAAGTAAAATATCCCATGATTATGGTGGCATCCTTTGAAAGAGAAAACACAAAATTCTCCTAAATAATCTTCATACCTTTAGAGGGTATTTTAGTTATCCATGGCCACATAACATTCAACTCAAAACATTCTAGCCAAAAACAATAATTCTTTTTTTTTTTTTTTTAATCTAGAACAACTTTCTGTTTCAGAACTTGGTCATGACTAGGACAGCAATTCTTTTGCTCCACAGGGTGTTGACTAATTCATCTGTTTTAGGTAGCCACTAACCTGGGCTGAAAGATCCAACAAGGTTTCATATTCTTGTCTGACACCTCATTTCTATCCAAATTAGCTTTTCAGTTTTCTTTTTTTTTTTCTTTAAGATTTTATTTATTAATCTGTTAAAGAGAGAGACAAAAGAGAGAACACAAGCAGAGAAAGCAGCAGGCAGATGGCAAAGCAACCTCCCTGTTGAGCAAGGAGCCAGATGTGGGACTTGATCCCAGAACTCTGGGATCGTGACCTGAGAAGACAGAAGCTTAACCAAGTGAGGCACCTGGGCATCCCCCAAGTGGCTTTTTTAAATGGATATCTTTGAATTTCTCACAGAATTGTGTATTTAGGGTAATCACTTCTGTGGAATAAGGAGGAAAGCTGTTGGATTCCTTAATGTCTAAGCTTGAAACAGAAAATTAGTCCTTCCACTGCATTTTATTGGTTATAAGACTAGTCTTTTTCGGGCACCTGGGTGGCTCAGTTGGTTAAGCGACTGCCTTCGGCTCAGGTTATGATCCCTGAGACCCGTGATCGAGTCCCACATCAGGCTCCCTACTAACTGGGAAGCCTGCTTCTCCCCTTCTGACTCCCCCTGCTTGTGTTTTCTCTCTTTCTTTGTTTCTCTCTGTCAAATAAATAAATAAAATCTTAAAAAAAAAAAAAAAGACTAGCCTGTTTCAAGGGAAAGGATATAGTATCCACCTTAAAAAAAAAAAAAAGATTATTTATTTGAGAGAGAGAGAACATGCACGCAGATTGGGGAAAGGGCAGAGGCAGAGAATCTTTCAAGCAGACTTTACACTGAGTACAGAGCCAGACATGGGCCTCAGTCCCACAACCCTGAGAATGAACTGAGCTGAAACCAGACACTTAGCTGAGCAACACTCAGAGATGCTGAGTATCCTTTTGGTAGTCAGAATTGGGATCACACATACCATATGATAAATTTTATATCCCTGATATAAACTCACTCACACAAAGACATCATTGTGCTCATTTTGGATATGGGAAACTAAAATTTACTGAGAGAAGAAACTTGCCCAATTGGTGTGTCTCAACTTTTAAGTGAACAAAATCTGGATATAAACCTGATTATACTTGACTCTGGCCCTGTGTTCCTCATTACTATCTTATTTTGCCTACAGAAAAACATTAATTCACATTTGGTATTTCTGGGATTTAAACAAGAAAAGAAAAACTCTGAAGTTGCCTTACAGGCTGCATTACACATTTTTGAAACCATGGCGTAATTAATATCTACATTGTAGTCACCAAACTCACTTTACATAGTGGATTCAAGACATAGGTGCCATATATCTGTAGGCTGGGAACCAATTATTAATTCATTTAGGCTGTTGAATAATAAATTGTGGTGTGGTACATTTAGATGGATACAAAGTTGTAGAAGGTCATCTCTATCCTAAATGAGAGCATATTACTTTCATGCTTAAAACCATCTGTGGGCTTATTTATAAGTATTCCTAAACTAATCATGGTGCAGAAATCTTGTAGTACTCTCCAAAACATGCCAAGCTCATTTCTACTGACTGGAACTCTCTTCTCCCACACCCTAGCATCAATAACTCATCCCATCCTTATAATATATGGTCAGATGTCAGCTTCTCAGAGAATACTCTTCTGACTGCTCAAAAATAGAGTGGTTGGGGTGCCTGGGTGGCTCAGTTGGTTAAGCGACTGCCTTCAGCTCAGATCATGATCCCGGAGACCAGGGATCAAGCCCCACATCGGGCTGCCTGCTCGGCAGGAAGCCTGCTTCTCCCTCTCTCACTCCCCCTGCTTGTGTTCCCTCTCTGGCTATGTTTCTCTCTGTCAAATAAGTAAAATCCTTTAAAAAAAAAAATAGAGTGGTTGTCAGGCTTTGTCCCTTCTGCCGTGTGTGTGTGTGTGTGTGTGTGTGTGTGTGTGTGTTTATGTATAAAATCTTTATTCCTTATTTGAAATTATAGTTTTTGCTTGATATTTCTTGTCTGTTTTCTTCACTATAGCATAATCTTCATGATGGAAAGTAAATAGTTTATTTTTTTTTCTACAATTGTATATCTAGATGTAGATCAATACCTAACACTCAGTAAGTGTTCATTAAATTGTAGCTGAGTACATGGATAGATAACTTGTCATATCTTCTGAGTGAGTCCCCACCTGTGACTGACTACTCAAGCCCCTGATTTTATTGAGATAGGTATACCACATTATACCTCCATATTACTTTAAGTGTATCTGTATTACTGCCCCAGATTTATTGTACTATCAGTATTGCTTTACCCACTTGTCTCTTTGAAGATTGAGATCAGTGTTATTGTCTCATGCGCTTATTCCTAGATCTCACACATAGCATGATAAATTATTGGTACTCAAGATATGTTTGCTGGATGAACATAGAATAACCACTCCCTCCATTAAAAAAAAAAGTCATAGCACTTAGTTTAATCTACTGTTAACAAAATACAATAGTTTAACATCAAATTGGCATTTTAATTTAAAATACTTTATAATTACCTAGAAGATTGTATGTTGGAAAGATTGGCTGAAAATGACATTGTATCTTGAATCCATGTAATTTAGTGAGAAAGATATGTTGCCCTAATTAAATTTCTAAAGAGTTTCTTCCATTTTAATGCCTAGTTTATAATTTAGAGAAAATATAGCCTTCAAATTGGGCAGTCATTTGCAAGGCACAATCACCATGTTGGAACTTAAAGTAATCCTCTGCTCAGCTAAAATTTCTTTGATGACCTTAGAAGGTCAGTTCAACATTTTCAGTTAAATGGCCCAGTCTATAATATGGAGATGATGTGTGTAATGGTTAAATGGCTGGATAGTGGGTTGTTTTTTAGAGTAAAATATCTTGAGTAGGATTATAGTATCTACACACCTAAGGGGCATTTTCTGTCCTTTTCATTATGACTTTGTATGTGATATGTAGATAAAAGGAATCAGAAGTTCATAGCCCCCCTTCACCCTCCACGCAAAATAAATCAGCTTTCAAGAAAAAAGACACAAATATTTAAACGTTGAAATCTCTATCTACCTTTACTTTGACCCAGTTTTGTCTCCTTCAATGAAAGATGAGTATAAACCCCCATTCTACCCACTTAGCAGATTTTATAGAGCTCTTCTTTCTGTTTATTTTTTTCTTTCCAGTTTTTCCCCTACAAAGGAATACACAAACCAATTTGCCAGTGTTAGAATCCTGTGAACTCAAATTTTCTGCCTCCCTGGAAATCTACTGACCAATTTATTAGTGTGTTTTCTGTATTTCATTTATTTTTTTAACCTAAAAATATAGGAATTTCATATGTATAAAAGAATTCTCAAGAATAATCTAAGAATTAGCACAAAATTAATATATATCAACAAAGGAGGTAAAAAATGCAATGAATTTGAAAATTTAGTACTTAACACTAAATCATACTGTTAAAGATTTATGATATTATTTAATGACTGAAATTGCATATGATAGTATAATTCTAGAAAAGGCTTCCTGTACCATTAAAGCAGTTGCTCATGGTAAACACTAAATTGGTTTCCAGAAGCTTGAAATGTCTGACTATAATTAGGCTTTGAAACCTGTTCCAGTAAATCAAATGAGCATCAGAAGCTCTTAAAAAGCTATAATTACTATGAAAATAGTTGAAGACTTCAAACATCAAAGTCTATTGTCTTATAAGTAGTATTAGTCTATTATCATAACATTCAGTTTGGTAAATAAGGCATAGCCAAGTTTAGAAAATCATGAAAAAAATAAAGTATTTCTCTATTTAGCAAAATAGACATTGTCAGTTTTCTGGTGCTGTGAGTTTGTTTCAACTCTACTAAGCATCAACTAGATTGCATTCTCATGTTGGAGAGTAGAATGCATCACTGTGTGAATTGAAATGCATTACTCTGTGAATTGGAATGAATTAAGCACACTCTATTGCACTTCTCTCCTGTCATATTTCTGCTGTCCTAAAAATGATTTCTATAGGAGTTTACTATCAGATCCAGGACAACACTTTATAAACAAAATTTAATGGGAGCTTTCATCTGTTAAATTTCATTACAACTCATATTAGCTCCTTTTTACCCTATAAACGTGCTTATTCTGTAAATTACAGTTGTTTCATCCACAAGTGTGTAGGCAATGCAATGGTTTAAGTACCTTAGGAAGGAAGGAAGATAAAGTTGTTTTTTGTTTTACTTTAAATACTTACCATCTTTGATTCTTTAAAAAATAAAATAAAATCAAAGTATTTTTTCTTTTATAAATGTGATACTTAATTTGGAGAAAAAAAATGTTTGGTTTGATCAAGATAATAATAATCCCAAATCCCCAAAAGTACAATATTGAAGCTTTATATTTTTAATTAAAGTTTAAATAATTGGATTTGGAGATTGAGGGATATTTGAAGGAGGTGATGGAAATACCTTTCTCTTATCTAATACATTTCCAAAATTAGGTATATATTCTTATATCAAAATGGCCTTTAGATTGGTATATGCCCTTAACAATTCACCCTCATCTTTGACAAGTTGATATTGTTACCTCATTAATCCAACATTTAAAATCTTGTATAGGTAATGTATTGGAGAGTTCAGAATATAAAAATCATGATTCTCTCTGTTCCGATTCTGTGAAAACTAAATTCACATGCAGAAATGACATGGGTCTCATTTCAATCCTTTACATTTTATGTGCTCACTCTTTTCTTTAAACTTCATTATCTGAGAGAATGGCATGCTGTGTGTGAACGTGTGTGAGTGTCTGTGTCTATGGGTATACATATACATTAAAGATAAAGGTGTTTAATTTGGCAGCACATCCTAGCAATATTTCTCACATTGGTTTGGTTTTCTTGGTGATTCTCTCCAGGACTCCATGGTGTTTTTTTTGTCCATGGATTTTTCATTTTGCTCAAATAAGTCATTGATCACCAAGTTCAACTCTTTCCCCAATTACTACAGCATGCTGGGTGTCACGTATTAGTAGGGAAGGCTTCTGTGCTGTTGCTTAAAATCATTGCTTGACAACTTACTTAACACATAATTCAATAAATATACAAAGTGCACAGGAAAATTGACAATACACTTGTTTGAAGATAACAATAATGCAGCATTAATATGCATGTATTTTTACTACATATAGTAATATTTGTTACATTGATATCTAACTAGAGATAAATAAATAGCACTATCAATCCTATTTTAAAGATGAGGTATCTATAGCTAATTTGAATATTTTTGCTTTATATATGAAATCATATTAGTAATAGAGAGCCATCAATCTGTAGAACTGAGTGGATATAGCGATGTTTGTATTAATAAAGTACTCAGTAAGGCTGAATTAGGAAATATACTATTTCTTATCTGGCCTCTTAATATATATCTATCTACTTTATTAACTAAATCTTTGCCTGTCTCCTATTTTTGGTATTAAGTTGCTGAAGTCCCAAATACACTAATTTAAGTTATAGTTAAGGGACCAGGTACTTATATATCTAGTTATTTTACCATAATCTGAATTTTTCTATCATGAATATCCTTGAAATTAATGGGATCTGTCTTCTGATGAGTCTTGAAAATGGCTAGCCCTGGTGAAAATAAGGAAATCATTTACCTTTACATACCTAACATTTAATTGCTTTATTACCTCAAAAGAATTCTTTAAATTTCCTAGACCCTCCTTTTCTTGTTTTAAAAATTAGAATAATTGTTATCTTACAAATTTTCATAAATACCAAATAAGTTAATATAATAAAAAGTAAGCATCATAGTGTCAGGAACACAGCAGTCCTAATCAAATGTCTGTTCATCTTCTTTCATTCCTTCCTGTGCCATTCCTGGGATTCATTTGTGTCTTCCTACTCCCCAACTACTTAGGCTAGTGGTGGTTGTACCTTTGTGGATGGTGGCTTGGTCACATTGATTACCGGAATGCAGGGATGTTGCTTGACCCTCTCTACATTATTCCATTTGCTCTTTATGACTGTCCAATAAAAAAAAAAAAATGTCTTTAAGGTACAAGAAAATCCTCTAATTTTCTAAGCAACTATTTTGTTCTCACTGAATAGACTCTATGAGATTTTATGACAGGAGATCACAAATTCATTCTTGCACTCCCCACTCTTAACAGGTACACTACTTATAGGATGTATTTTGATACATTTGATATTCATTCATTTAACCTCAGCTACATTAGATATATGTACTCTTGTTTAACCTTCTTACGATTCTCATGTGTTACTTTTTGTTTATCTATACAGAACCCTTTCTTCTTTTATTAAGATTTATTTATTTATTTATTTATTTATTTATTTATTTATTTATGAGAGAGGGAGAGGGAGAACGTGAGTACGTGTATGGGGGGAGGGGCAGGGAGAGAGGGAGAATTTCAAGCAGACTCTGCACTGAGGTAGGAGACCAACCAGGGCTCTATATCACAACCTTGAAATCATAACCTGAGCCAAAACTAAGAGTCAGATGCTTAAGCAGCTGTACCACCAGGCACCCCCATACACAGAACCCCTTCAGTACTTTACATAATGACTAATGAAATTGCATATAAATTCGCATGTATGAGCCAAATTATATTTTAAATCATGACAGAATGTTTCCTGTTTTTTATTTATTTATTTCTTTGTTTGTTTGTTTGTTTGTTTATATATTTAATGGAGGCATGGATAAGACACTATGGGAACAAGGTGGGGGAAAAGTTATCTGTTTGGAGAAGCTGGAAAACCACAGAAGAGATTTTGCTGCATCTTGACACATGAGTAATAGATTGAGTAGAAAGATAAGAAGAAAACAATGTCCACCCCTTAAAAAATGTAAAAGAAAAAGAAAAATCAAAGGCAAGAGTATAAAAGAATACCAAGTGCTTGGGGAAAGGTGTCAAATGTGTTATGGCTATCACAGCAAACTCACTGGTGGTTATTTACTTCAGTATCAGTTTTAATACCTTCCGTACATTTGTGGGAGAGCAATTTGAAAATCACCAGGTCTTTAATATATCAAATGCATTAAAATCTTAATCTTAGATAAGTAACGGTGAATACTTAGAACACAAATGACAATCCATTATTTTTTTTACTTGATTTACTATAATACAGCCTACTTACTGAGTTGAAGATTATATACAAATTACTACAATTATATCCAAACTATGTTCAAGTAAGAAACTAAAGGATAATGTCTGTTTATTTCTCACCATCAATATTAGTCTCTTGCTTGTTTCAGATTATGCTATCATAATGTAAAAAGTAAGGCTTATCTTACTCTACCTTTTCAAAATATTTTTACAAATGCCAGTGGCATAATAATAATAATAATAATAATAAATTCTAGGATGTTAATTTTATAATATGTTGTTCAATAAGCATGGACTTTATTGCAGTGGGAATCTGATTCTCCCTTTCTTAAATTATAACAAGTAAAATGGAGCTTTCACAATCTAGAAGAGAAAGCATATTTTAGGTATCCAAAAAGAGAAGATCCTCTCTTGTACAATAGTAGAAAGAAAGGAAGGGTGGTGTAGTAGAAAGGGAAGGTGGTGAAAAATTATGAATGCTTCAGTGAAACCATTGGCATCAATGGTTTTATAATACTTTTTTTAAGAGCTAGACATGTATGGATCTCTTCTATTCTCTCTCCCTCTTTCTCCCTCAGTTCCTACATATCTCCCCCTCTTTCTCTCCCACTCTCTATGTCTCTTTCTCTCACTTAGATGTACACACACACACACACACACACACACACACACACACACACACACATTATCTTTAGAAAAAAAGCAGTTATAGTATCTTTTGATGAGATTCCATATAGTGAGACAGATCAGCTAATGTTTTATTAGAAAAGTATAATATTCCCAAAACGAAAGGCATATCTGATAGTGCTTACAGGGGATTAATGAAAGGGTCTTTCACTGAATCAATTCCAATACAAGTCCAATGATAATATCTCAGCAGAGATTTTGTGGTGATTACTGGTCTGGGTATCTACTAAGGTAGAGTGTGCTTTCTGCACAGGTGTGGAGTTAGAAGAGAGCATCAGGTTCCCATTCCATGTGAGAGATTTCCAGCATATTAATCTAACACTCCAAAGGCAGTGAGTGTAAGCAGCTGTATCTTAATACGAATCTGAACGAAATAAGTAAGTAAATAGATAAACGAATGAATGAATGAGTGAATGAATAATTTAACCAAATTTAAATAAATCAATGATTAAATAATTTTAAAAACATTTTTATTATTACTATAAAACAAAAAATGAAAATGCAAAATAGCAAATATGCATGATGTATACTTGATATCGTCCTGTATGTACAACTCAATTTCCTGCTTATTTCACTAAATCAAACATTGTTTGTATCAGGAATTTGAAGTATATTCTACTTATAATGGGATTTTGCAAGTTTCTCATACAGCTGGTAGGCTTAATGAATCTTAGGTCCAACTTCATCCCTAACAATAAGCAAGAAGACAAATCTCAGGTTCGTGTTTGTGCATAGTAGTATGTATCAGGGAAACTTCTCTGGTTTATATAGAATACTCATTTCCATAAGTATGATATATCTGCTGCAGTAGCTGGGGGCTTGAGCAGTCTACAAAACTGGTGCATTAGATCTAATGGTTGCAGGATTTTTCACTGGAGTAGCATAACCTTGGATGGTAAAAAATGGAGGTTCCCCCTAAAGTAAAATTTATCAAGCTTCTCTGTAAAGGTACAGATAATATTTTTGGACTAGTGGGCTAAAAAGACAAAATTGAGGCTAGTATGTTGTGACTTGTGAATTAAGAAAAGATGTAAATTTCTATGTTCTTTTATTGATGACATTGAAATAATAACTGTGTAAGTTTTGTAGTGCAGGTCTACTAATAAGAAAAATAACATTGAACTTAACTGTAGTTCACAATTAGTGTTACTTATCATCATAGTAGAAATGTGGCCTCATTGTCCCGTAAACCTTCTCCTTGCTTCTCTGAAACTCAGAGATCTTCCCTTCTGCTAACTCAGCAGAATGTCTTCCATGCCCTCTTTGGGCACACCTGTACTACTCTTACTGTCTTGGAGAACTTTGCATGTAGAACCATGTTAAAGGATAGGTTCTAGGGAAAGACATTGTGGGGTTGGATTCCAGGTGAACTACTTGTGGACTTTGATTTCTTACTTAACCTATCTAGAAGCTTCAGTTTCCCTGTCTATAAAATAAGTAATATTACCTGTCAGAATTTTGTTAAGGTAAAATAAGTGCATTCGTGCAAAGATGTAGAACAGCACCTGAAATTTTATAAAGTATTGAATAGGAAGGCTATGACTTTGATGTCTTTTCAACCATTTAAAAATCAAACTGTTCTTAGCTTGTGAGCCATACTGAAAAAAACTGCAGGCCATAATTTGCTAATCTCTGCCCTAAAGTGAACACTATGTGCTGGTTTACCCACGATTCTCACCTCATGAATGTGCCCTTGTCTTCTTACCTGCTGGGAGTGCTGGGTGCTGCTAAACCTCCATCTGGAAATCTGGAATTGTCCTCCTCTGAAGGGAGCTGTTTTACCAAGGTACCAACCCATTTCCAAGAACAGCTGAGTCCAGTGGCTGATCAAGGTTTTAAAGGTTCTGTTCTCACAGACAGGATAACCCTGAAAAACCAACCCAGTTCCTGAACTCTTGTGGGATCTTCGAGATCTGCGTTGCAGCTCTAATGTGGCATACCATTTCCTCTGCCCAGTTCTGTTTCTCCACCTTCCATAGGTTTTCTTGAGGGATACCTCAAAAAACTTTAGTTATCTTACCCCAAACCCTGCTTTGGATCATTTATATCCCTTAACCCGATATTGACCATTGTGCATTGCTGAGTTTATGCTCCTCAACTTTAAGGTGCTGACATTACTCTTTAGGAGTCGCACGTGATTTTTAGGAGTTTCATAAAGTGGTCCTTATAATGTATTTTGAGATGCAAAGTAGTACTGGAACACTGTATTATTTTCATATGATTTTCATGTTCTCATATGATTCTATGATTCTCCCAGAAATGAAGCTGAGCAAAATAAATGAAAATATTTAAGAGTCAATTTTTACTTATGTTCTGCTTCACAGTATCTTCCAAATTATAGCAAAAAATGTTTTCTCTTTATTGGACTTGCTTTATTCTAACACCTACCCACAACCACCCAATCTTGTACTCAATAGGATCTTGATTTCTGTCACAGAAAAGATTCAAATGAGGGAAAGCTTTGCATTCTGGTTATATAAATACAAATGAGAGCTATAGAGTTGTACCTTCCTCAGCTTAATGCAAGAGTACTGCTACTGATCTCATGAATAAAGTGGAACACAGAGGGTATTGTGATAGATTGTGATTATAATAAGATGCACACTAGTTAGGTTTATGACCTTATATGAATGTAATGAAATGTTGGCAGATAGCAATACTTCCACACTGCCTTGAGTCTCCTTAGCTAATAGAAGGCATAAATAAGAAACTATTTCTATGAAAATGTACTTTTTTAGGGTTAAATGAGACTTCATCTTGCCACAAGATGAAGAACAAATAAAAGGAAATACTGTACATAATGAGCAGTGAATGGATGAAACTTTCTTACTTCCAGAGGTAGACAGTCTGATACAATAACTAGACTCAAATAGGGCTAAACTAATGCATGATTAATAGAGCTATATTAATCCAAATACTAAGTTTGTCATTATCTTGGTACTCTCTCTATGTATTTTTTGCTTCATAGAGTTAATTTCAGAGGAGAACCATTTCCTTCAGAAATGATGATTTAAAGAGAACTACCTGAGCCATTACTTGGTTATAATTTGGGTATTCGTTCTTCTGAAAGGATGGAGATTAATTAATCACTTCTTCCCACACAACATAACTGACAAAATTTCCAGGATTTTCTTGGACAAACTGAATATTGAGGTTAATATCCCAATATAGATCAAGACTTCAGTAATTACTGCATTGGCTCCCTCAAGCTTGTTTAATATACATGATCATATGTTTTCAATAGTATTGGCATCACCTAGGAACTTATTAGAGATGCATATTCTGGGGCCATCCCCCATATTTACTGAATCATAACCTGTGCGGGTGGGGTCCAGTTGTCTGAGTGTTAGCAAGTCCTTCAGGTAATTTTGATACCCACCAAAATGAGAACCACTAATGAAAGGAAATGCAAAATGAAATCAAAGGAAAAGAAAGGAAACAAAATAAAATAAAACTAAATTACTATTACAGAAAGTATGTTGCTTAATTTTGGCTACAAGAGGAAGATCATAGAACTTAAAAGTTGTGCACAATGAGACAAAGAAACCAACCCTAAGAGAGAGTGGAAAAAAAAAGGAAAAAAAATGCAGCATCTAGACTGGAACAGAAGAAACACTTGGTTTCAGGCAGTTTAGTTTCTGAGATTTTTCAGAGCTTAAACAGACTCAATAATTAAAGATTGAACAATGAGTTTTTGAAGATAGAGTCACTGAAAAGCAAGGACAACCAAAAAAAAAAAAAAAAAAAAAAGTCTGCCCTTGCAATTAATAGTGAAGTTTCTAACTTAAAAATATAAATAAATTATCCCCTTTATAAATCTTGGAGTGTAAGGTCCCAAGTTTTGGAGCAGCATCACATCAATATCTTTATTTAATACTTGCATTTTCAGACACTGTGAGGGTGATACAAATAGATGTATAACAAAGTATATTATAATCTCAGTTCTTCTATTACCCACTTCTCTCTCATTCCAGATGCTTCAAAGCCTCAAGTTTATTCCCCAAAATTTTCCCCCAACTCCCAGCTCTGTTCTCTTCTTGTTCCTCCATTCTTTTTGTATGTAGATTGACTTTATCCCAATCTAGTGATAAAGGATTCTTTCTCTTTACGAGAGAAAAGGGGAAGTGTGGGCTAGCAATTGCTGTATTTTCTTTGGGAAGCCAGGATAAATGGATTAAAAAATGAAAACATTTCCTTATTAAATACTTCTATTCCCTTCCAACTGAAACTATCTGGTGTCAGGCTGATTGAAGAGGGTCAGGGAACTAGGGAAATGAAAGAAGAGGTTCTAAATTCTTCTGCCCTACTGACAAATAGTTTCTTGACCTACATACAGTCACAAAGATTCCACCACCTATTAGTTGACTACCAGCTGCAGGTTCATTCTAGAACAAACCCATTGTTTTTATCTTGTTCTAAGTATAATTAAGTCAGTTATCTGTTTGGTAAACACAGCATTACTGTTATACCAGAGTGACAGTCAAGCATTACCAATTAATACTTTTGCGATACTTTGAATAGTTCTAACTTAAGTAACCTATTCTGACACTTACTAACAACTCTCTGTGCCTGGTACACCTGGACTAATGATTAAAGTAAATAACCCTGGGTCCAAAGTTAGAATTTAATGGTATCCTTATAAAATGATGGATTTAAACATGCCAGAATATAAAAGTGAAAAATGAAAAAAAAAAAAAATAACCATGATTTTTCTCAACATGGTATCCAGTAATGTTGGGTTTTTTTCCCCACTGAATCAATATATATTTTGAAAATTGGTAGCTCCGCAATAAGTCTGAAAATACTAACAATTTTTTTATTCAGATAGGAAAAATCAGGACATTATGTATAATTTATATTTATGAGTGCTTGCACTTCACAATGAAATTTTTGCATGTATTATCCTGTCATATAGTCTCAACATCTATATAACCTACTTTTTAAAAAAAGATTTATTTATTTATTTGAGAGAGAGAAATAGAGAGAGAGAGAGAGAACATGAATAACAGTAAGGGCAGAGGGAGAGATCTCAAGCAGACTCTCCCTTGAGAGAGAAGTCCTACCCGCTGGTGCTTGATCTCATGACCCATGAGATCATTACCGAAGCAGAAACCGAGAGTTGGATGCCTAACTGACTAAGCCACCCAGGCACCCCTAAACTACTCTTTATGCTTTGTATTTATTCATGCAATAGATACTGAGTTTTACCTCTACCACAGACACTCATTTAGCTATGGGGAATATAAAATAAAACAAACCCAAACACTTGCCCTTATGGAACCTACATTTCAGTTGAAACTATGACTCAGGAGAAGTAAATAAAATGCCCATATTTACCTACTTTGTGAGTGCTGTAAGCAAATGTTTCAAGTTTGCATGACATAACTTACATTTTTAAAGCATAATATTATATTCAGGACTCTGAGTCAGTGAATCTCTGATTTATTCTATCTTTCTGATCACAGGGTAGGTATTCAAATTGCTTATCAAAATCAGAATTACATGCCCATTTCTTTATTCTTCCAGATAAAATCATCTCTTTTGACTTGAGGCAAAATAAGTAGAACTGGGAGTAATATAGTAGTACTGAGAGACAGAAATGATATAATTTAAATACCAGTTCAGTAATATATGAGAAGTCAGTAGCTTTAAAGGCAATATGCTAATGTTTCAAAGTTTAAAAAAAAAGTAGTATACTAAAAATATAATCAAATTGTATGCTTTATGGAAATATAATATTACTTCTCTGGAAAAAAATTAACATACTATAAATAGTTTATGGTATCTAGTTGTTTTCAAACATTCATGAATATATTAACATTCAGGAAGGGGCTTATGATACTAGATAAAATGTATTTTTTCCTTCCTATGAGCCTCCTATTACCTTAAATGTTCCTTAAGATGAAGAATCAGCTAAATATGATATTGTGCTTATTCTTATGTCTGATTCCAAAGCAAACATTACATATAACAAGCATTCTGGTGATAAATTCTTAGTTGAAACAGCATTCTTTTGGCATTATGTAAGTAGTTTATAATCTTCAATTCAATGAACATGCTGAGTTGCTCTATTTCATGTAAAGAGAATAATAGATTATAAGCTTAACTATTACCATTTCATATTTTATGGTCTCCCCAGCATACTTGGAGGCTCATTTTTCAGCATGAACTCCAGTGAGCACACATAAGTAAACAGAATCTTAAATTTGCCTAGAAAAAAAGAGAAAAAATGTTTTGAATTAAATCTTTTCTAGCCAAAGTGGTTAGAGATGGAAATATGACAAACTCTCAAATTAACATGAAGAAGCGTCATGGCATTATTATTACCCTTAACCCCTCAGTGAACTTAACAGTGTATAAACTATGTTTGAACATATTTAGTTGCTTACAGATGACAGTAAATTGGCATTGATCAGAGATTGGGAAAAAGAAAAAAAATCACACTCATTCAAATTTAGCCCAATGTACAAAAGGAATAGTGTTTACACAAAATATTAAAAAGAGGACTAGTAAGTTTTCCTTGTCTTTGATAGAAGTTAATGAATATTGTAAATATCAGGTGTACATTCTCTATGCCTACACGGTATCATATAACCAAGTAAAAGTTGCAAAAAAAATCTGATTAGCTATTCGGTTGTTATATAGAACAAACAGAAAAAATAATAGAGTTTTCCACTTTCCTACAGATATTTTGGCATAGTATACATAAGCTTTGGAAAACCAAGAGATGATTATTACTCTTGAAACTCAACTATGGGCATCTGCTTTCACTTCCAGATATGGAACTAATACTAAATCAACTCTTCTGGTTTGGGGTTTTTAATTTTTATTTATTTATTTTTCCTTTCTTTTAAATTTTTATTGAATTTATTTGAACTGGAAAAAAAAAAGTTCACCCATCTCTCTCATTGTCCTACCCCCAACTCTTGCAACCATCAGTCTCTTTTCTGTATTATCTACAAGCATGTTTTTGTTGTTGTTTGTTTTGTTTTGTGTTGAGATTCCATATAAAAGAGAGAGCATATGTTACTTGTCATTGTCTGATGTATTTAATTTAGCATAATGCCCTTGAGGTTCATCCATGTTGTTACAAATAGCAAGATTTCACTCTGTCTTATGGCTGAATAATATTCATATGTATCACAGTTTCTTTATCCATCCGTCCATAGATGGACACATATTGTTTCTATATCTTGGCTACTGTAAATAATGCTGTAATAAAAATGAAGTGCATATATCTTTTTGAGTTAGTATTTTCATTTTCTTTAGGTGAATACCCAGTTAGGAATTGCTAAATATATGGTAATTCCATTAGTTTTTGAGAAACCTCCATATTCTTTTATTTACTGGCTGCACCAGTTTATATGACCACCAACACTGCACAAGGGCCACCTTTTCTCCATAGCTTCACCAACTATATCTCTTTTCTTTTTGGTAATAGCCAGTCTGTCTGGTATGAAGGGATATCTCATTGTGGTTTTGGTTTCCATCTCTCTGTTGGTTAATGATGTAGTTTCTTTTTTTCAAAGAAGTACCTGTTGACCCTCTGTATGTCTTCTCTGGAAAAAAAAAAAATCTGTTCAGAGCTTGTGCCCATTTTTAAATCAGATTTTTTTTCCTTGTTAAGTTATGCCAGTTCTTTATATAATTTGAATATTAACCCCTTATTGGACATATAATTTGCAAATATTTTCTCCCATTCAGCAGGTTGCTTTTTGTTTCACTGATGTTTTCTTTTTAAAAAAAAAAAATTAAAGGTTCTATTGTTTTATTTGACACAGAGAGAGAGATCACAAGTTGGCAGAGATGCAGGAAGAGAAAGAAGGGCAAGCAGACTCCCTGCTGAGCAGAGAGCCCAATGTGGGGCTTGATCCCAGGACCCTGAGATCATGACCTGAGCCAAAGGCAAAGGCTTAACCCTCTGAGCTACCCAGGAACCCTTGATGGTTTCTTGTGATGTCCAGAAGCTTTTTCGTTTGGTGTAGCCCCACTTGTTTATTTTTGCTTTTGTTGCTTTCAATTCAATATCAGATTAAAAAAAAGAAAAAGTCATCATGAAAACATGTGCCAAGGAACATACTGCCTCTATTTTCTCCTGAGAGTCTTATGGTTTCAGGTCTTATGTTTAAGGTTTTAATCCATTTTGAGTTCATTTTTGTGTAAGGTATACGATAGTGGTAAAATTTCATTCTTTTGCATTAGGCTGTCCAGTTTTCCCACTACTGTTTATGGAAGACACTGTCCTTTCCCTTTGTATATTCTTGGCTCCTTTGTCACAAATTAATTGATGTAAAAACCCATATATATGTTGGTTTATTTCTGGGGTTTCTGTTCTCTTCCCTTGATCTGTGTTGTCTGTTTTTATATCCTGGTTTTGATTATCATAGTTTTCTAATATAATTTGAAATCACATTAGGATAAAATCTCCAGTTTTTCACTTCTTTCTCAGGATTACTTTGGCTGCTTGGGATTTTCTATGTGTCCATTAAATTTTAAGATTGTTTGTTCCATTTCTCTGAAAAATGCCATTGGGATTTTGAAAGAGGTTGCATTGAATCTGTAGATTGCTTTCAGTAGTATGGACATCTGAACAATATTTTCTTTTTACTCTATAAGCATAAAATATCTTTCCACTTATTTGTGTCTTCTCTATTTTTTGTATTAATGTCTTAGACTTTTCAGTGTATAGGTCTTTCACCTTCTTGTTTAAATTCATCCTAAGTATTTTTTTCTTTTTGTTGCAATTGTAAATTGAATTGTTTTCTTAATTTATCTTTCTGATAGTTCATTATTAGCATATATAAATGCAACATATTTTTACATATTGATTTTGTATCCTGAAATTTTACTTAAATTGTTAATGAGTTCTAAATGTTTTGATGGAATTATTAGGGTTTTCTATATATGATATCATGTCACCTGCAAATACTGACAATTTTACTCATTCCTTTCCAATTTGTATCTCTTATTTTTTTTCTTTGCCTAATAGCTCCAGCTAGGACTTCCAGTACTATGTTGAATAAAAGTGGTGAGAATGGGCATCCTTGCCTTGTTTCTGATCTTAGAGGAAAAACTTATTGCCTTTAGTATGCTGAGGTACAATCCTCTGTACCAACTTTATTGAATATGTTTGTCAAAAGATATTGAATGCACATTGAATTTTGTCAAATGTTTTGTCTGTATCTATTAAAATATGATTTTTATCCTTTATTTCATTAATGAGGTATATATCACTTGGATTGATCTTCCGATGTTGAACCATCCTTGCATCCCTAGAATAAATCTAACTTGATTATGGTATATGATCCTCTTAATATATTGTTGAATTCAGCTTGTTAATATTTGTTGGGTATTTTTACATCTTTGTTCATCAGGAATATCGATTTATAATTTTCTTTTCTTGTGGCATCCTTGTCCAGTTTTGGTTTCAGGATAATACTGGCCTTATAAAATGAGTTTGGAAGAGTTCCCACCTCTTCCAATATTTGGAAGAGTTTGAGAAGGATTGGTATTAACTCTTCTTTGAATATTTGGCATAATTTACCAGTGAAGCCATCTGGTCTTGGACTTCTTTTTGTTTGCATGTTTTAGATTTCTGATCCAATCTTCCTGTTAATAATCTGTCTATTCACATTTTATATTTCATCATTCAGTCTTGGTAGGCTGTATTTTCCAGGAATTTATCCATTTCTTCTAGGTTGTCCAATTTGTTCCTGTATAATTATTTATTGTAGTCTCTTACAATTTTTTTTCCTATGGTATCAATCGTAATATCTCTTTTACTTATGATTTTATTTATTTGAATTCCTCCCCTTTTCTTGGTGAATCTAGCTAAAGTCATGTCAATTTTATCTTTTCAAGGAAACAGATTTTAGTTTCATTGATCTTTTCTGCTGTCTTTTTTTTTTTTTTCTGTTCTAATCTTTGTCATCTTTTTTTCTTCAACTGCTTTTGGCCTTTGTTGTTTCTAGGTATAAAGTTACGTTGTTTACTTGAGGCTTTTCTTGTTTCTTGCAGTAGGGATTTATTTCTATGAACTTTTCTCTTAGAAATGCTTTTGCTGCATCCTGTCGGGGACGGTGCGTGATCCACCCCTCCCCGCCAAGTCCAAGCCACCAGAAACTTTGGTGGAGGTACCTGTGAATGTGAATGAAAGCCCCTCCGGGCTTTCCCCACCTAGAATCGGGAAAGCCACTTACCCCGTGGGCCGGGGCAATATGTCCTTTGTGTGTTTATCCAAGACATAGTTCCATTTAATCCTCCTCCTGGTAATCATATCTCTGTATCTCTTATCTGTATTCCTTACTCCCTCTGCCTCAATGGTCTCAGCTTCTGTGAGTTTAAGCAATCACTCTGTACCCTGCAGTAACAATACTAATCCCGTCTCTACGGGGCGATGCAAAAGCAGTTAAAGATTTAACTGCACCACCCAACTTCCTCACTTTTGAATAATAAAAGACTGGGGCCCTTGACAGTCACTTTAGACAGAACCAACTATTTGCCTAAAGCAAAATTGATGTGACTTATCATACACCCTCCCCCTGTGAAGCTCTGTAACTAAGAAGCTTTAAATAAAAAACCCTGAAGACACAATTTTCAGGAAAGGAGATCCCCCACACCATTCTTGGAGTCCGGTCTCCTCGTATCGCTGACTCGGTCACCACTTTCGGGGAACCCTGACTGACTCTCACCTGGCCGGCTCCCGGCAAGTGGCGCCTGAACAGGGACCCGGCAGCATCCCATAAATTTTGATATGTTACATTTCCATTTTCATTTGCCTTCAGGTATTTCTTTTCTCTTTTTAGTTATACTTTGACCCATTGCCTGTTCATGAGTATATCATTTTAGTCTACACGTATTTGAATTTTCCAGTTTTGTTCATCTAATTAATTTCTAGTTTTATACTTTTGTGATTAGAAAAGATAGTTATATTATTTCAGTCCTCTTAAATTTATTAAGACTTGTTTTGTGGTCTAACATATGATAAATGCTGAAGAATATCATATGTGGTTGAAAAGAATATTTTGTTGTTTTGGGATGGAGTGTTCTGTAAATGTTTAGTCCACTTGGTCTACTGTGTTATTTAAATGTTATGTGTACCTAATTGATTTTTCGTCTGGATCATCTATTCATTGATGAAAGTGGGGTATTAAAGTCCCTTGGGGTCAGAATCATTTCTAATTTACAGAATAAGGCCTAATACATAGTTGGAATCTAATTAGCATTTGTTGAATATGATTGTACACTCATGAAAATATCAAATTATTTTCAAGGCCAGTTAAGCTAAAACAAACAGTCCTCTGTTTAAAAGGAAGCACTTTGTATTGCCTTTCTTTACCTTTCAAAGCATCTTGGAAAATTCTTATGTCCTCTATTTTCTAGCTGGCATCTTTTATTTCTTTTTTACTTTCTTTCTTTTTTTTTTGCATTTATTTTTTATTTAAATTAAATTAAGCAACTTATAGTATATAATTAGTTTCCAATGTAGTATTCCATAATTCATCACCTGGTGCTTACCACATCACATACCCGCCTTATTAGTGCATTGTTTTGCTGCAACTGCCAGGTCAAGTGAAAATTAATTTCACATTTGAATTTTAATGTGTATAAATTGTTCTTTGATGTGAATGAAGAACGGTTTTCTATCACGTTGGCAAGGTTTTCTATTGCAGTCATTAGAAATCTATTCAAAGGGTATGGCTTTAGAATAGAGACACTAGATTTCGGAGATATGAGATTTAATAATTTATCTAAAGGTAGAAAAAATTTGATTAGGTCTCTTGCTATTATTTATTTTTCTGTCCACTGGAAAACTCTGTTGGGGTGGCAGTTCTCCTCAAACTTCATATATTATGGTTAAATATTTTATTTATTTATTTTTACTTCAGTAAAAGGAAGGTTTGTATTTGCATGAATCAATATTAGTTTGGTTTGCCATTTATGAAGGATAATCACTGGTTGTCTTATAAAGATCCTCTATTTTAGTTACATAAATAATGAGTAAGATACTACAAATAACCAGTAGAATCAAAATATTTATAATAGATAATGTGTAACTTTTACTCTGAAATATTAAATTGTTAGCTGGTTGGTTATTTATTAGTCATCTTTAATTAGTCATTTTATTTATATTTCTAAAAAAATAATTTTATTTGCAATTTTGTGGCTACATGTACACATACACAGAATCCAATGTGGCAAACAGATATATATGTTTATGATAGGTACCCCCAAATTTTCCTATTAATTATAAAAAATTAAATTAAGAACTATGGAAATACTCTTTATATTTAAAAAATTTGAATATAAATAACTCTTAGAAAATAAGTAATGAAGAGCTGATTTTTAATATGCAACTTCCACCAAATTAAATGATACAAATACATAATTTAATTTACTTTACTTTTTGACTTTTACAGTAAGATCATAATAAGACTCATGACTATAAAAATATTCAAGGGTTTCATCTATTTTCCTAGCAGCTTCTATTAATATTTTGATACCTAAATCATTTTCTTTTATTTATTTATTTTATTAACATCTAATGTATTATTTGTTTCAGGGGTATAGGTCTGTGATTCATCAGTCTTAAACAATTCACAGTGCTCACCATAGCACATACCCTTCCCAATGTCCATCACCCAGCCACCCCATGCTTCCCAAAAACACACGTCAGATTTATTTTTTTCCTCAAGTACAACTTTTTGCTTGGTAATTTTGTATTTCCATCAATTCTGTAGTTTCATAGTTTTCTTTTTCTTTTAATACTATCTAACATTTGGATACTCATTATGTGTCAGGCCCTGTTCTAAATGCCTTACAGGCAGTATCTCATTTCATCCTTGCAACATCACTGTGTATTAAGAACTATCGTCGTCCCATTTTACAAATCAAAAACTAGAATATGGAGAAACTGCTACCCATCCCACACCTCAGAGTTAGTACATGGTTTGAACCCAGGCAAACCTCCAAAATTTACATATTTAAAACAAAGCCATCTACTTCCAAAACAAGCTTCTCTCATACAAAAATTAAAATTATATGTGAGGCGTGTTCCTTTGGGGAGTCACTTGCTTTGGTATCCTATTATTATAGGATTTTTCTATGTAGGATTACTATAACATTTTCCATTGACTCTTACACTATGTTATAAGGAAGTAGTAATCAATATTTTTATTTAAGAAAATGTTTTCTGTTCTTCTAACCTTGTAAATGCAGGAAGTCTAATAATCAGTACTCAATAAGAATGTCCCACTGTACCCACTTATGTTTATCTATATAAGGATATTATATTTTGAGCCACAGGGGCCTGCAAAAAGCACAGCTGAGATTGATATCTAAGTATTCTGATCTCCAGCACTATTTGTGAATTAGCTAAAAATCTCAGAAAGAGAAGGAACTCTATTTTTTCCTTCCTAGTTCTACCATTCACAGGGCCCAATACATAATACCACAGTAAAGATTCCCGAAGAAGAGACTAAGATCAGATTTGGATTGCTAATAATTTTCAGTTTGGCGGAATTTTCTTTTAGAAAAAATTATTTTGGGTATATAATCTTTTACATTCTTAGATTAAAGCAACTTGGATAGAGTTTGATTATTTTTTAATTGAAGTATAATTAACATACAATATCCTATTACTTTCAGAGGTACATCGTAGTGATTCAAATTTTTTTTTTTTTCAAGAGGGAGAGAGAGAGAAAGCAAGAGGGCACCTGTGTACAGGGCAGGGGGAGGCAGGGCAGAGGGGGAGGGAGAGAAAATCCTAAGCAGTTTCCATACCCTGCACAGAACCTTGACTTGGGACTCAATTAACAACCCTGAGATCATGACCCAAGCCAAATGCAAAAGTCACTTAACCGACTGATTTACTCAGGCACTGCTATGATTCAATATTTTTTTTTAAATATTTTATTTATTTGACAGAGAGAAACACAGCCAGAGAGGGAACACAAGTAGTGGGAGTGAGAGAGGGAGAAGCGGGCCTCCCGCCAAGCAGGGAGCCCGATCTGGGACTCGATCCTGGGTCTCTGGGATCATGACCTGAGCCAAAGGCAGTCGCTTAATCAACTGAGCCACCCAGGCACCCTATGATTCAATATTTTTATACCTTAAGAAATGAACGCCATGATAAGTCCAGTTACCATCTGTCACCATAGATTTATTATAATATCATTGGCTGTATTCCCTATGGTATACATCTCCATGACTTATTTATTTATAACTGGAAGTTTGCACCTCTTAATCCTCTTCACTTATTTTACCTACCCACCTCAGTTCCACCCTGCTCTGATAACCAACAGTTTGCTTCCTGTATCTATGAGTTTATTTTTGTTTTGCTTATTAATTTGTCTTGTTTTTTAGATTTCGCATATAAGTGAAATCATATGGTATTTGTCTTTCTCTGATTTATTTCACTTAGCATAATACCCTCCAGGTCCATCCATGTTATCACAAATGGCAAGACTTAATTCTTTTTTATGACTAATATTTCATTGTGTGTGTATACATATATACATATATATGTCTGTATGCACATCTACATTTGCATGTGTATACAGGTATATTTGTGTGTGTGTGTGTGTGTGTGTGTGTGCGTGCATGCACCATCTTCTTTATCCATTTATGTGGACACAGGTTGCTTCAACATCTTAGCTATTATAGATAATGTTGTGTTGAAAAATCTGACCCTTTAAAGTTCACACAGTATGTTTGTTGATTCTTAACAACTTAGCATTGTTTTTTCTGGTATCATTCCTCACTCAGAAATCAAGTCTCTGGATATTCTGGGTTTCTCTACAAGTCGATAGAGTCTGCTTTTCCTGAGCTATTGACACAGACTTTGTGTAAAATGAGAGATACCTGTATTACTGAGCAGTTTTCAGATTTCATCAATTTAAATTTTGGTCACTGTCACAATTATGTTGAATGTCGGGAAATATGCTTTATAACTTTTCATCTTTCCTTCTAATTGTCAGTTGTCACTTTACCATGTATTATGATCTGTAGAATGATCAAGATAAAAAGAAACACTAATCCTGGAGGGTGTGTTTTATTTTCTATCATGGGCCAGGTGCATCTATGTTTTGGTATTTACTGATTTATAAAAGTACTGTTATCCTGCCAGTGTTTCACTTTCTCTGTTTCTTTCCAAAGGCAAGAAGTCTTTATGTTGCCTCTTTAAATTCCAACTGCTGACTTCCAGTTCTCTAGAACAAATATTTTGTGAAAAAAATACATTAGGAAATACTAAATGATGCACATTCTCAGGTTGCAAGATTGTCTCTACCAAGGTAGCTACCTATAGTGTATTTACTTTTTTTTTCCACCCACGCTGTATAAGAATCTTAAAGTAATAACTTGTCTTGCTATACAAATGACACTTCTTAGTGAATTATAAGTTCTAAAATTATAAAATTAGAATTATAAAATCATAAAAATACTTGTCTTTTTATTTTTTTAGGGAGAGAGAGCATGTGAGAACAGGTGGGAGGAGGGGCAGAAGGAGGGGGAGAAAGAGAATTTTAGTCAGGCTCTATGCCCAGTGCAGAGCCCAAACCAAGCCCAACCTCAGATCATGACCTGAGCCAAAATCAAGAGTCACACACTTAACCAACTGAACTACCCAAGGACCCTTAAGAATTCTTTTAATGTATCAGTTCAAATTCTTCACCCATCTCCCATTTTTGTGTGTTTTTCCCTTGTGACAATAATGTTTAATTTTGAGCACCTTCAATAGATAATAATAAATAATGATAAATAAATAATAAAATTATATTTGCTATATAAGTTTGGCAACTAAAATAGGAGGGTTTTAGTAAGATAAATGTGAATCTTTTCTGAAAGCGTAAACTTTTAGAAGTCTGATTAAGGAAATTATAAAAATTTGTCTTATATGTGCATCCATTTATGACTTGGCAAAGCAAGGACCCTGGATTGCAGGACCAGGTACATAACATAGCATCTTAAGGACACATTCATTCTTATAGGCTTCTCTGTATTAAGAAGAAATACATTTAGTACTAGTCCTTTGATCTTTCTCTGAATTAAACGTTTCTTATCACAGTCAAGACATTCAAATCCATCAATGTCTGGGTACCATCTATAGTTCACAATATTTTTGAGAAAGTCCTCATGGAATACTTCTTTTTCAAATACTCTTTGCACCATGCTTATTAAGTTGTATCATACTCAACAAGATTTCCTTGTGAATCTCCTCAGAAAATCTACTGAGCTTCTAAATAGAGTGAACCACCGATTAACTAGAAAACTCAATTAATCAGCATTGTTTTCTTTGTCTTCCTGAGCTCCAATTGAAGGGTAAAGAATTTAATAACAATAACAATAGATATGACAAAGAATTATATCATAAGGAATATTTTTTTTCTGCAATGTGACTAGGATCACTTACGTTTAATTCTGAAGCCTGGTGAACCAATTTTTAGCTTTCAGATTGCTCATGAATCATGGGAAAAATAAATTGGGTCTTTTACAATGTACTTTCCAAGATATATATATGGACTAACACATCTAAGAAAGATTTCAGCCCACTAGTAAGAGGAGAGAAAAAAATATTTCATGACACTCAATGAATAGGAAACTTTATTAGGACTATACTACTGTTTCATGCTTTTACTTAACCAAAGATTAAAATCATTGGGCACATTTTCATTAATATCTTTTTGGGAAATCTAGTCAGCTCTTAGTGTTTCCCTTGCTCTGAGGACTTCTCTGTCTCCCAACAAGAGTGGGCACTGAGTGGCTGAAGTCTGTGGTATAGATGAATGGCTCAGGAGTGGATTCCTAGTGCAAGCTAGACAACTGGCTTCTTTCTCTAGCTGTTTGGTAGCAGATGGATGGAACCTGGAATAAACTTTTGAGAGCTGTGTGGGTATTCTATGTGGACAAAATCAGAGGAAAGCAGTCTGCACATTGATGCACAACAGTTATGAAGAGCCTGTTTGAACCCCGTGAATAAGAAATCAAGAGAGCAGAAGTTTTGATATCTCGTGACTTTTTTCCCTGATTCTAGATTTCCTGGCTTTATATTTTGCTCCTGAGTTGTATCACATGCCCTTAGACCCTTGAACATGCTAAACTAGTACTAGCAAGCCAGACATTGGCAGCCAGAACAATTAAACCAGCATCCACTAACTCACAGTTAAGTCTCTATTACTTGTTGTCCCAGAAACTGTTTTTTCTTATGAGAAGATAAATTATTTATGACTTTTGTTTTGATGTACTCCATATACAAAGCACACTACTTGCATTATCAAATTCTCATGACTCTAAAGTGAGACTTTAGTATTATTATTTTCATATTGATAGTTGAAGACTCTGAGGCCCAAGAAGGTTAAGAATACTGCAGGAGTGCTCTTGATGAAATGGGGATTTGAATCCAAACAGTTTGGTACAGGACCCACATGCATACACCTCAACTCGGTTTTGAAAATTAAATAATAATGGAGATTATTTCCAACATATGGTATTGGGGGAGATATGCAAACATTTGTGAGCAAACAAGTATGTGTGTGTGTGTGTCTATGTGCATGTGTATATATGTATGTGTGTATGTGTCTATATCCATTTATATACAGAGATTCAGCTGTGTTAGGTTATTGGTTAAATATGAAAAAATCATATATGAAATTATATAAAAAGTTTCACCAGCTTTTGCATTTTGTTATGTTTTCTGGGAATATCTTCAGATATTACATGTCTAAGTAAAAAATGTAACATTGTACAATAGGCGTAATTGGCCACTGGTGCCTACTTGATTTGCACAGTCATTCAGACCTCTGAACTGAATCCCCCACTTGGCGGGCTGCCTTCTGTAAGCAGTCACCACCTTTGCATAATCCCTCTACTCTGAGCTCTAGCTGGGCAAACCTAGTGAGACAGGGTGAATTTTAAAAGGCTACCATAAACTGAGCCACAAATTACCAACAGATCCAATGGTTCAAGAATAATTTCCTCTTCGGCTTGAAATGTAACTATGGCTCACTGAGAAGCGGTATTACCTCCTGATTCCAAGGAAGGCCTGTCAAAGCATAGCTCACAGAGTGTAAAGTTTTTAAAGTGCATTTGTTATAGCTTGCTAGTCTGACTATTAAAGTGAAACACTACACACCGTTAAACCTTCAAACTAGCACTGCACAAATACTTATCAAAAATACAGCCTCTGGGAGATTTGTTTACTCTAGAAATATGCTGTCTTTGCAGTTACTTTTTCCTTAATGAGAAGGCAATGCAGGATTTGTCTTTTCCATTGGAGGGCAAAAAGCTAAATACGGGGAATTGCCCTTGAAGTAACATGGTTACACCCAATTCCTAGGTGAGGACTCAGAAATTTTCCTGAAAACACTTGAAGTTCTGAAATCTAGTTCCACATATGAAAATGTTTTGTTTTGTTACAAAATTTCATATTCAGCCTGTTACTGATACATAATATGACAATTGAAAGTGTAAACCTAAAAAAAAAAAGAAAAAGAAAATGTGAGCCTGAAAATATGCCTTTTGACTTAGAGGTATTATTTTCCTTAAAGTATAAAGATATATATTCCTTTGCATTTGAGATAACCTAAAATTACCAGGCACTTGGAAAAATAATAGGCTGAATTAGCACTATTTTAAAGCACTGTAAAACATCCTTTGAAACTTGATTGTTTGAGCTATCACCAATTACCAGAAGAGTGTGTCTCCTTTTGTAAACTCTTAGTTCTTTGGCTTGCGCCTTGAGTATGGCATTTGCTTGGAGAATGTGTGGCCTGCCTTGTCAGACAATACAGGGTAGAGTAAAGGTCGAGGGAAAAAAAAGTAAACCTTCAGAGGCATTTCTTGCTTTTCCCATTTAATTTTTCATTTGGGTTATAAATGGCATCTCAAATAGAAGGAAGTCTCCTGGGTTCATCAGGATCCTCTGCTGGCTTAATCGCGAGCATGACACATGTAAACGTGCACACTGAGAGAATTAGTGATTGCATCAAGAGGAGAAGGATGATCAATTATTCACTACATGCCACCAAACACAAGAAGCATGACCACTGCTTGTCTCTCATCTTTTCTCCTCTACACAAACAAAGCTCTTTCCACAGCCTATATACTATTGAGAGAAATATTCCTTTCAAGCAATTCTCACTTTTACCAAGTCATCTATATTTGACCTTATAACTGGACAACTATAATTAAGGAAGTAAGTTAATGAATTCCTTCTCAGTTTGATTTTTTCATTCCTTTCTCTCCATTTATTAAAAAAAAAAAAAAAAAAACTACCAAGTTAGTGACTTAAAGAATAAATTTATTATATAAAATTCACCTAGGAATCCTGTAACATAAGCCTGAGTTATTAAAGTTTCTAGATAATCTTTGAAGGTAATGTGAAGGGTTTGGTAAATTCCTTCCATCTTTCTGTGCTTAAAAGAGATACTTTCCATCATGACACAAACACTAGAAATTATCCTGACACTAAAGAACATTCTGGTCAATTCATCTATATATGGGTCATTTCATCTATATATGGATACCCTGGAGTAAAGGGATATGGGCAAGGAGGCAATTATTCAGTGGTAATCATTCCTTTGTGACCCATCACTGTTTATTTATGAAGTGTGCAATCTTGGGGAGGTCACTTTAATTTATTATACTTATGCCTTTCACCACTGTATAATGCCTCATCTTCCAGCACTACGTACTTTACTAGGTTGTTAGAAGAATTAAATTAGATATTTGTAAAACCATTCACTTGATGTTACTTCCTATCTCCCCCTTTACAGCTGTTGCAAAATTGCTCAACATCTTTACCTGTTATTAAAACTTATGGTGGTTACTATCATGGGCCAAAAAGACAGTTACTTTCTCTCAGGTTTTCAGATTCTCTTTATTGCTTCTGAAAGAAGAAATTATGGCTTCTTTAAAAATGTCTTTGTTCTATGAGCTCTATATTTATTATGTAGCTTTATCATTTACTGAGACTCAGTAAGTGTTAGGAATTACGCCAGCTTTCCTTCACTTACTATGATCTCTTTGTATCCTCACAGTAATCCTGAGGGGGGAAAAATCCATAATAATTTCCATTTTTCAGATAAATAAATTGAGATTCAGAGGAGTTAAGTATCCTCAATCTCAGGCCTGTGAAAGCCCACAATCAGTGCTCTCAAATAGCATTTCTCAAATTTTTAATGTATACACAAATCTCCTAGCTAGGGATCTTGTTAACATGCAAACTCTGATTTAGCTGGTCTGCATTTGAAACAGGCTCCTGGGTGATAACTTTGTTGCTGTCCTGGGACCACACTTAGCATACCAAGACTGAAACACCATGTCACACAAATTTAAATCTAGGCAGTGCATACTCAGTAAGTATTAACTAAACTAAAAGCAAAATACTAGTCAAATGTTGGAGAAAAGAAAATGAAAAATGACATCTGCTGATTTGTTCAGGAGGAATTTTTCTGGAATTAATGACTAATTTTTTGTTAGGCCCATGTCATAGTAAAAACAGTTCTATGATCATGACAAATGGCCTTTGTCCTTTCGTGTGTTTCCCTCTGTTGGTCTAGTTTCATTGCCCTTCCTGAGCCCCTAACCATATATGACCTGGTGGAGATTCTTGATTATCCAGTAGACTGGGGGGAAGATATTGCCTTTTTTAACTGCCTGCTTTCAGATCCTTTCCTCACATCATGTCTCAGTCTGCCTGATGGAGTAACAATACTAAAAGTCATGTTGGGCTCAGATGAGAAACCAGTAGGATGAGTTTGTTTGTTTTTTAATTTAAATAATAGCAGCCTAGCATTAAGGAGGGAGAAGGAGAAGAGAAGAGAGAGAGAGAGGAGAAAGGAGGAAAATTAATATTGGAGATGAATAAACACAAAGACCGTAGACTTTAGAGTTGTTGAAGCCTCAAAATCCAGGAGATAAGAATAGTTAATAAGGCAAGAGAACTAAACCTAGAAGTTAGTGTGTCACCTGATTTTATTCTGAGAACAGTATATATCAGAACAATACTTTCAGAGACGCTTTCCCTTTGGCATATGGTTGCCATGTGACTTTATTTCCAAAGAGTTTACTCTTGGTTACCTGCCTTGGAAACAACGTGAATGAGTCAGATAGCGACAGACATTTTTGAGGATCTAATATGTGCCAGGCACTGTGGTAAAGGAGAGACAGTGTGGAAGCTTAGAGTCTAACAGGGAAGTTGGGAACAGGAGCAAATGCAATCATCTCTATTCAGGCTCTGCCATAACAGGTCTTTAATTTCTAACTTCTAGACAATAATCCCCAAAGTTTCCTTTTCTGATGTTTACTTATAAACCATTGACACTTTCATCACTGTGTAGAAGGACAAAGGCACCCATATGCCTGTGTATTTCTTTGGTCGTTGTGTAATTTTATATTTTATATTGAGTATAACTGCAGTCGATTAACATAGATTCTGATTGCACGTATAAATGCCATTAAGCTTACTGGTAGACATTTCCAAACCAGGCAGAGCCAGCACAGTTCTGTGTGATAATACAAATCACCTAAGTAAAGAAAATTGCGCACATTTTTTATCTCTTGTATTGTTAATGATGGTTACCTGGGTCAGAAGTCATACAGATATGTATTCCTGTAAATATATGTTCATGGCTTTATTCAATCAACCCTCAGATATGGTTCTGGCATAGGGAACAAAACTTAATGCAGACCTAAGCTCCACTTCTGGAGTTTACAGTGAAGTAGGAGAAATAAAGTAGTAATAACATTAATAAGTACACAAACCAAGCACATGTTATGAAAGCCTGGAACACAAAACAAAAGAATCTGAACTAAGGTGTCTTTTAGGGAAGAGGGTTTCCCTAGGAAGTGACTTGAGCTAAGCTCTAAAAGATGACTCAGGAGACACAGAGGATAGAGCCAACCCTGTTTTAGAAGGGGACATGACATATTTCAAAAAGTCAAAGGCCATTGTGTCTGGAGGGCAGAGATTGTAGAAGGAAGATGAGGCAGAGGCTATGTGTAACATGATGTCCCTTGAATATATAGGATGGCAATGACCAAATAGCAAAGCAAAGCAACAGTATTTCTGCAGTTTAACATAACCACAATAGTTTGGGTGTATGGAGGAGGCATATAATACATGTACCAGGAATTTATATTTCTTGTTTCTCAGTTATTTTGTCCTAAGGCTCCTTACTGAGTTGGCACACATTGTACATGTGTTCAGGTGCCTAGGTCACAGTGCGCTTTTCTTGTTTCTGGCTTTGCACAGAAGTTCTTTGCTACTTCCTATGTTCTCTTACACTGCAACAATTGGATTTGCATTATAATCCCTTATATAACAAAAATGGTGCTTTGTGTGGAGTCCTAAGAGTTGTCCATAGGGACTGGGATGGAGCCACATATTTTACCAAGATCATTACAAATTGTTGTACAAATTGTGTAGGGCCAACATGTAACAGATCTGTTAAATAACCAAAGGTCACCATTTTCCCTGGTTCATACTTGTCCATCATGCTGTCTCAGCTGGACTCAGAGATTTCAATTTCATGAGGCCCAGTCCCACAGACTCACATAAATAAACCTCTGGTCAAACCATTAACCTAAACACACTCCTATCCATAGCACATCTCCTATAATGTGTATTCACTACTTCGGTTTATATTCTAAGAACCCATGCTGTGATATATGTCCCAAGTATATTTAAATGAGTTGAGACTTTACTGAGCAGCTACTAAATGTAGATACTACTTGATTTATTTATTCATTAACTCATTACCAACCATTCATTTTTTGTCTCCTAAATGTCCATAATAGAAACACAACTGATACAATGGTGAAAAAACAAACTTGAGTCCCACATTGTTCTAAGAACCAGTTGAGGAAGTGGATGTGAAAAAATTTCAAAAATGACAAATATTGCACATGCATTGATGATTTTATTTACTACCCTTATGCTTAAGCAATTTGGAATATTTTTTAGGGCAAAAATGCTAACGTCAGTAAAACATGGAGAAATAAATTTTACAGGAAACAATAGAACGGGGTGGTATATTTCATACTCTATTTCACCAGGGCAGTCAAATGTCAAAGTAGGCATTTCAAGTTGCTGTGGAACAGAGAGATTTCTGGGAGAAGACAAAGCTGAGCTAGCCCTTTGACAGAAGAATTTCCATAAAGGATTACCAGTACCACTCTGCCTTCTTGACCCTTAGAATGTCTTATGAATAAGAATGTCTATTGTAAATCACTGCATTGTTTTGCCATATCTAAAATAGATATCCCATTGTGTTTCACTGCCATTATAACTCTAAGGACTAGATCTAATTATTTCTCCTCTAAAAGCGTGATTGTGAAACAGATTTAGATTTCACTGCTCCTGAAAACTAAATGGAAAAGAAACTGATGGTTTTACAAAAGAGACAGAAAGGTGATTTATTTCTTCTACTGAAAATGCAGTAGATATGCTGTTGTTTCCTCTGCCTCTGCTGAATTATAGTACGGTCAGTTGGAATTGATATTCAGGTCAATATCAGTCTTTGAAACTGATAATTCTTTGTAGATACAATTTGTTCCTTATACGTTACTTAAAAGACATTTACAAAGGAACTTCCCATGCTTCCAGGAAACTTCTGGCCATTTCAACCATCATGAAACAGTAACATAATATATTAAAAAAAAAAAAAAATAGTGAAATTGGTGACAAAATGCCTCAACATTTGTTGAAATAAAAAGCAGTGGTATGTTTCATTAAAAAATTCATAAGAAACAAAAACACTTCCAACTAGGCTTCTGATTCAATATTTTCTTCTTATCTCCACATGAGCTCTTTAATACAAGATATTAAATTTAAAGTAAATATGGATGTCCCTCAGAAACCAAAGCTTTGAAGAAAAATGTGAAAATATATGTTAAGAATATATATGACAGAGCAGTTTTGATTTGGAACCTTTTTGTATAACCATAGTAGTTAGAAAAATGTAACTACCTATTAAGTTTATTTTGTTTCCATATTTAACCCCAATTACCCTGTGCAGGGGAATTCTTTAAAAATTTAATTCTCCCTCTTACTTTTTTTTTTTTTCTGCTTCTGAACGCCTTCCCCCCCCTCATATAAATTGCAGCAGGTGCACAAAATTGAAGACATCACAATTAAATGTAATCAAATATTTTAGGCACTAAAGAACAGCTCCAGGAAAACAAGTCAAAAGAAAAAAAAAAAAAAAAAAGACTTTAAGTGAGTGGATTTTCAAACACCCAAGGCACCATAGGACCAATTAACAGAGTCAGATACCAGGACACATACTGACATTAATTATCTTTGAGTTCAGGGAAATAAAAAATAAAAGCAACAATTATCATAAAAAATCTCCACACAGTGCTTGTAAGTTGTGGTAATCTACAACACACCTGGGTTTCAGATATTTAAAGTGAATACTCAATCAGTTGGTAACGACCTCACAGAGGAGCTCATGGGACATTTTTCCTTCCTGTGATCTGCCAATCAGACAGAAGGGCTAAAATGATGTCCAACAGCTATGTCTGCTTTATTTCGCATCACTCACATGAGTTGCAGACAGAAGCGCTGCATAATTTATTCAGTAAAGTAAGTCACAAAGCCACTATTCTCTTTAGGGGATGTTTATTCAAATAGAGGGAAAAGTCAAGAATAGATATTCAAGGTAAAAATTTGTATCGTTAGAGTCTCAAAGTCCCAGGATGTCTCTGTAAATTTATTCCCCCTGAAGCCAGAAAGAATCTTACTAAAGAGAACAAATATTTCAGTCTGGGAATATGGGTTTTCATTTTTTAAAATGCACAGGAGGGGGCAGAGAAAGAAAGTTAAGTGCTATCTGCCAAGAGGAATACAAAGAAAAAAAAACTTTTTATTACAATTAAACCTAAATTTGGTAATTTGAAACAAAAGCATAAAATTATAACCAAAAAGGTGATTTTCTTAAAGATTTTGTTTATTTATTTGACAGAGAGAAACACAATGAGAGAGGGAACACAAGCAGGGGAAGTGAGTGAGGGAGAAGCAGGTTTCCCATCCAGCAGGAAGCCCCATGTGGGACTTGAACCCGGGACTATGGGATCATGACCTGAGCTAAAGGCAGAAGCTTAACAACTGAGCCACGCAGGCACCCCCAAAGGGTGATTTTTAAGTGCTACAAGACTGCTATGTTTCTAATAAACAGAGGGGCAATTAACGTGAATATAAATTATTAGAATGGACTATATAAATGTTTTTAGATTGAATCCCCTCAATATGATCCTGGTAAAAATATAAAATCACCAATATATCTTACAAAATCTTAGCATAATAATTTAATATATTAATATTTGTCAGTGTACTCCTAGGAGACAGCAAATATGTTTTCCTTCTGTTTTCTTGTTTTTTTTTCTTTTTTGTCTTGTCCAATTGTCCCCTTCCTGTGTCCATGGCGATGACTCTCTTCTTCAGGAAATATATATTTAATTTATATATAATTTTTTGAACTTAGGCACCGATTTTAATATGTCACTTATCTTGAAAATGTAACTTTGATTTATTTTGTCTCCTAAATCAGTTGAGAACTCTGATAATGTGTGTGATAATTTCTTAAAGTGTTAAAACATATAAGACATTAGATGGCATGTGATGTTTGTATGTATATCTTTTTCTTTGTGCAAATTTGAGTGAGTTTTCTACTACGGTACAAAACACAGAATACATATGTAGTTATACTTAGGATTTGTTTTTTTAAGAGAAGAGGACAAGGAGCAGAGGGAGAAAATCTTTTAAGCAGACTCCCCACTGAGCACATGGCCCTCTGGGCAATGCAGGGCTGGATCCCAAGACCCATGAGATGATGACCTGAGTCCAATCCAAGAGTCCGCTGCTTAACTGACTTAGCCACCCAGGTGTCCCTATACTTAGGATTTTCAAAATCATTTTGTTTATCAGGTCCACAATTTAGTAGAGCTTCAAATCTGAATTTGGAGAGAACAAAGTATGCAGTTCTTTAAGTACTGCTTATCAATACACTGGTCTTAATATACTATGGAAATTTATTTTTAAACTGTGCACTTCGTGAAAACACTTTGAGTCCTTGACAATTATATGCCTTTAGATTAAACAGCAAATGTTTGGTGGTAAAATATGAGTTATTTTTGTTGTACAAATGCACATAGCTATATAAACTATAGCATGGTCAAATATTTAGTCCACCTGTATATTGTTTTAAGGGAATTTATATAAGGCACTGAGTGCCTTAGTCAGTTGTCAGACTCTTCATTTTGGGTGAATCATAAACCCAGAACCATGGGATCCAGAGCCCCATGTGGGGCTCCATGCTCAGTGGGAAGTCTGTTTGATATTCTCTTCCTAGCCCTCTTCCCCTCCCTCTGCTCACATGCTTTCTCTCTTTCTCTCCCTCTCTAAAAAATAAATACTTTTAAAATATAACCTTGAGATCTTAGGAAGTTTTAAGAATCTTATCAAATCTAGAAAAAATTACAAAATTGACATATTTTACTACATCCAAACTTATAATGTATTTATACTAAAAGGCATGATAAAAAAGCTTTAACAGATGAAAAATTGGGAAAAAAATTGCCTCATTTATGTAGTAAAGAGTTAATAACTTCACTAAATAGGAGTACTTACCAACCATATAAAGAATATTTCATGGGTGCCTGGGTGGCTCAGTTGGTTAGGCTACTGCCTTCGGCTCATGTCATGATCCCAGAGACCCGGGATCGAGCCCCACATCGGGCTCCCTGCTCAGCAGGGGGCCTGCTTCTCCCTCTCTCACTTCCTCTGCTTGTGTTTCCTCTCTCACTGTGTTTCTCTCTGTCAAATAAATAAAATCTTAAAGTAAAAGAACATTTCACTTTATCTAATTATAAAACATATAATTTGAGTTGCCTATAAAAGAGGATATTTAAATGAGATAAATATGTAGAATGGAGCTGAAATTTACTAATAATTAAGAAAATACAAACTTAACCATGACATTTTAAAAATATTAAATTTATAAAAATGAATTCATAATATATAATCACCATCACAATAAATAATAAACAGGTAAATATAAATTATGTTTAGTAAAGGTTTTTATTTATAATATATTAATAACATATTAGAATTAGTGCACATTCCCATCACTTAGAGATTGAATAAATTATGGTGCATCTATAAACAGAGTATATTAACCATTAAAATTTTGAATTTTAAATTTTTCATAATGAAAAATTTCTGTATATGGTCTATTCACAACTTGGTTTTTCACAAATGTTTGGACTGAAATAAATACCATTGATCACTCCTAACCAAAATTCTATGGTTGAAAATAAAATGTATTCTTTTTTCTTTCCTCTTTCTTTCAAACCTGCAGCAGACATGTTTGGTTTTGCTAACAAAAATATTGTTTTTATAATTGAGCAATCAGTGAGATTATGATCAAGGATAGTCACATAAGAATCCAAATTTATGACTCCTGGACAAAGCTAAAGGTTTAGGCCCATTGGCCCTACATTTCGGGTGGTTAGTGTAAGCTAGGCTTATATAACAAATGGGGCTGGGCAGATGCTCTTAAGTTAGCCATGGTTCCTATGATTCTCTGTTGTTTCTGACACTGACTAAAGGAGTTAATTGCCATTTTAATTGCATTTGAACTCTTGTTTTCTTTTGGTAGGAAAACATTTATTATACTATTTGGCCTTACTCATTTGCATGCTTTGCAAGTGTTTGTTTACATCCTAGATCTGCTCTTCTCAACCTGCTTCAATTTCAAGAACCAAGTGAAAAAAGGATACATACTATTAAACTTCACTTTGCCCTGACAAGTTATAAGCAAATGTCCAAATTTTCCGACAAGTCTTGTTGTTTAACCTTTAACTTTAATGCTCTCCTATGTAAACTCATACTTTGTCCCAGAACTTCCTGACATGGCATTGCCATTTTGGATCTGTGATTTTCACTATGAATATGTTTTTTTCTTTATTAGTGTATATAACAACTTTCATTGCTGTAAGGCTACAATATTTTGAATGCTTATTTTATATGCTCTGTGATTGGTACCATTTTTATTATCCAGTCTAAGATATTTATCTAAACTGCATTTTTAAAATAAGGTTTTTCTTCTTGTTAAGGATACTTAGACACTTATTTATAATTGAGCAAAGCTAAAAGACAAAATAAATGAAAAATAATAGGGTAATCTTTAAAAAATTATAGTTCACGGGGTTCCTGGGTGGCTCAGTTGTTAAGCATCTGTCTTTGGCTCAGGTCATGATCACAGGATCCTGGGATGGAGCCCCGCATCGAAGTCTGCTTCTTCCTCTCTCACTCCCCCTGCTGTGTTCCCTCTCTAGCTGTATTTCTATCAAATAAATTAAATACTTAAAAATAAAATATGATTCAATATTTTTTAAATAAAATATATTCAATAAAATGCTCCTGCAATTTTTCTTAGGAAAAGTAAAAAGAATATTGGGACATCTCACATAATTAAAGTCACATAAGTCTAGTAGATATCCTCATTTAATTGAGGTTTAAACCATGTAACAATTGTAAATTTTAAGAGCCCATAAAAGTTTGTTTGTCTTATAATTAACCATGCATTTCATTTTAAGCAAAAACAAACATTAAATACATTTTTTTTACTTTCTTTTTTTGTTTTGTTTTAATTTTACTGTCCAGTGGGCCACATCCTACAATCAGTGCTAGGAGAGAGAAGAAGAATGAGGATTAAAAAGAAAGGATTAGAGGGAGGTGTATAGAACTAGAGAAGATGAGTGATGTTTTGCCCTTGAAATTTTATTTTCTTAATTGAAAAAGAAATGCTTAGGACTTAAGGACACTAGCCACTGAATCCATTTTTTTTTTCTTTTTGTTTTTACAAAGCAGATTAGTGAACCTGTTTATTTATTCCTAAAACTTTTTACCTTGTTATGTGGAGGAATAACCAAAAGAGGGTATACAGAAATGCCGATTTCTTTCTTTGCCTTTCATTCTTCTATACAATTCTTCGTATGGAGGGAAACATATAAAACACCATGTTCAATGATATCTTACTATAGATTAGGGGAAAAAGTAGAGGGCTTGGTTTTTCAAGTAGGAAATGCTGACTAAATTTGTATATATATCTACCATGATTTATTTTCTTCTCTTTCCCTTTTCTCTCTCAACTCTTTATAAACAGAAAGTAAATTTTCTTTTCTATCTTGTCAAAAGCAAAGCTGATTATCGCAGTGGACAGAGGTTTTCCCAAAAGATTTATTATGACAGTCTGGTGTCAGGCTCTTGATTGCAACCATCAGTCTAATAAATTTAAAATCAGAAGAAAGACTCATGAATTTATGTCTTGTACCTTCCTATTCTTGTCTTTTTATATATCTTGTGTATAAATTCTTATATCTGGAATTTCCAGTGATCATTTTTTTTAACTTCAGGATTTTATTTTTAGATGTCTTGAAAAAATACTTCAAATGCCTACCTTGATGGATACATGTATATACATATCTTGACTTTTTATGAAGAGCTCTTTACCTCCTTAACTTTTAAATCCATTTTTGCTACCTGGTTGAACAAATTTAATAATGTACTTAAGCTTACTCAAATTCATGTCGCTGCTAAGACTTAAAAAAATTTAAAAAAAAGATGGTCCCTAGGTTTTAGCTTCAGTTCTTAGCTAAAAATAAATAATCCTCTCCATACAATGAGAATTTCAAAAGGCATGATTAGATCCATTCCTATAATTACTTGAAAAAAAATGACTTTTTTCTTTCTTTTCTTTTTTTAACAACTTTCCCCAAAGAGCATGTCATGAAGCAACTTGTATTAGCATTCCTCTTAATATTTTGATTAAGCCCTACATGTTGCCTTTATACATGAGTGAAATATTTAAAAGATAGATTAGGTTTGTAAGGAAAACAACTGCTAAAATGTAGAGTTGAGAGATTACTTACGCATTTCATCTTTAATATGTTACTTGAATTTTTTAAGAAAGTTCTTTCTGAAATATCACTCTTTCTATTTCTAATTTGAAAACCAAACAAAGTGTACCATTTAATTGGCCATAAAACTAGATAAACAACTGAGGACATGACCTGTGTAGTGTATAAATTGCCTTAGTTTGGAGGAGCTTAGATCTTAGTTACAGCTAGATTATTTGTACAAATTATTTTATTCATTCAACAAACAGTTGCCATTCTGATACAACTAAGAACCTGACAGGAAAATCCCTGTCCTCCTGTAGCTTACCTTTAAGTTGATAGTGGTGATGGGAGGAGAAACGGGGGTTTTCATAAAACAAAAACATGAAAATGATCATTGCAGATTGTGAAAACCACTATGAAGGAAATATATGTGCTAGTGTGACAAAAAATTGGAAGCAGAGGATTTGCTTAAATGGGAAGGAAGACTCTCAGAAACTTGTGCTTAGCCTGAACTGAGGCATGAATGGTAAAGAAGACTGAAGGATAGAAAGAGTCTTCCCTACAGAAAGTGAATATGCCTGATTTAGAAAAAAAAGAAAAAAAGAAAGAAAGAAAGAAAGAAAGAAAGAAAGAAAAAGAAAGAAAGAAAGACTTAAGATATTTTATAAACTGATAGGAAGCTGGTATTGCTTAAAGCCAAATCGCAGAGAATGTGCACAACCTCTGATCAATTTAGAGAGAAGCTCCACTGCCATATTTTGCAGTTTTTAGACCCCAGTAAGTTTTAATTCTGATTATGCTTTTAAGTCATGCAGGAAGGCAAAAAAGCATATGAAAGATGGCAAGTGTGGAAGGATGTTTAAAACAAACTAGTTATTCTAGTTTTATATAGTGAAAACAGTAAAGCACTTAAATCCCACTGTCTATCCAATTATTGCTAGAAATTTTTATATTTAGAAATAATCTGTAAAGTTGCAAGCAAATCAGATCTCATTTAAAGTCTGTAAGATTGGCCTCACATGATCATAGGGTATCAATAGAGCATAGGAAACATGTCAGTCATCTCAGCATGAAAGAAATACAGTGGTGTTTCTACATCATACTTCAATGCATAAGTTAACTTTACCTTTTGGTTATTTTTAAAATGCTGACAAAGGAAATGTTTGGATAACATGTAAACAGCTGAAGTATAACATAACAATGATATTCTGATATGTCCATAAAAGAAAAAAAACACAAAGATTCTACCATAATTTACTTAAGAGTGATTCATTTTACATAAATCATGAAATACTCAGAACGATAAATTTCACACAGCCACAAAGAGTTTCTCCTTTCACTTATACAACTGCCTTTTGAATTCATGTTCCTACATTAAAGAACCTTTGTTATATTGTTTACATTGTGTCTTCACTAAATAATGAGGATAATTCATTGTCATACTTTGTTACAATGTAACTTTTATATCTTCAGGTGGAGCTGCTTTGGATATTTTTATAGTTATTAGAGGGTCTCTATAATATTATCAATTCCTGAAAGTTAATTCTTTATGTTCATCCAGATGTTATGAAAAAAATTAAATATACTTATCGTATCTTTCTATTTAAATTAAACAGAATTATTGGTGTCATTTTCTCAAAATATGCCATGGTAATTTTAAATTTAAAGCATGTGGGTTTATATTTGCTGAATTAGATTCATTATTTATCGTAGGCCTTTGGAAATAAAAGAATGCAATTAGTGTATAGCAATGAGAACAACCACGTAAACTGACTTTTATCATAGGTCTAGAAAAATATAAGTAAATTATATTAAAAATAGCATAGTTGAGAGATAATTAGTTGGGGGGTTTTAAATCTCTTTGATATGATAGAGGATTTTAGGGATCTTTTTTAATCAGTTGAGGAAGAGAAGTGAAACGTTTCTCTAATCTACATAAATAGTTCCTGATGTTGCTTTAAAACACATATTCATATTCACTTCACATTCTTATTTTAGGACATCTGTTTGTTTCCTTTCTTTTTTCCTCAAGTTTTTATTAAGTTCCAGTTAGTTAACATAGAGTGTAATATTAGTTTCAAATGTAGAATTTTGTGATTCATCATTTAGATACAACACCCAGTACTCATCACAAGCGCTTTCCTTAATAACCATCACCCATTACCCATCCCTCTACCTTTCCTCCAGTAACCTGTAGTTTGTTCTCTATAGCTGAAAGTCTGTTTTCTAGTTTGCCTCTCTCCTTTTTTTTCCCCCTGTGTTCATCTGGTTTTTTGCATTCCACATATGAGTGAAATCATATGGCATTTGCTTTCCCATATTTATATCCCATTGTAGGGACTCAATCAATAAAGTAACTGAAGACAAAAAATTATATAGAAATAATTTTTAAGGGGCACCTGGGTGGCTCAATTGCTTAAGCGACTGCCTTCAGCTCACGTCATGATCCCGGAAATCTGGGATCGAGCCCCACATCGGGCTCCCTGTTCCACGGGAAGCCTGCTTCTCCCTCTCTCACTCCCCCTGCTTGTGTTCCCTCTCTCACTGTGTTTCTCTCTGTCAAATAAATAAAATCTTAAAATAATAATAATTATAATAATAATAATAATTTTTAAAACCATACTAATTGGATTTTTTTTCTCCAAATACAAATATCAATAAAGATTTGCAAAATGCTTAACTTCATCTGGTTTCTAAATCTGAAGCTGGGTGCCTCGGTAGCTTAATCAGTTAACCATCTGTCCAAATCTTGATTTTGGCTCAGGTTATGATCTCAGGGTCATGATCTCAGGGTCATGGGATTGAGACCTTCAATTGGCTGTGTGCTAGGCATGGAGTCCTCTTGGGATTCTCTCTCACCTTCTCCCTCTGCACCCTCACCATGCTCCTGTGTGCTTTCTCTCTCAAATAAATAAATAAATATGTAAACAAATAAATCTGAACACAATGAGAACCCATTCATTAAATGATTTATATCATTCAAAATTGTTCTACTTTAAATCATAACTTTTTAAAGAAAAAAACATGAGCTTATTATATATGTGTTTTAAAAGCATTATGAAATGCTGTTATCTGTTTTATGCCATTCTTTCTTATAAACAAAAAAATGCCTAGAAGAGGTACTGAAAATTTCTAGATGAAGAATTATAAAAAAAAAAAAAAATGTATCAAACTTTTCCAGTTCTTTTCTATATTGTTGGAAGAAATGTTTTGGTTGATGATTTTTTTTGAAATTTCCTTGGATCATCACTAAACAATCACTATATTAACTAGGCAAGCATATGAATTTGAATTATGTTTATATTTCTATTTCTTATGATTTTTTATTATTTGTACCTCAACTATATATATATATATATATATATTTGAGTCCCAGTGTTAAGAATATAGTAATACTATTTTTTATCTTTAAGTAAAACATTGTATTTCCTTCTCATCAATTAAAATGTATCAGTATCACATTTTTTTCCAAAAAATATAGATGTACTGCTTGTGTTAGTTATGTACGACCATTCACCCAATTACTTGAAAATTTAGAACTTAAAATAATGAACAATTCAGTAATAAGACAAATGACCCAATCTTTTAAAATGCACCAAGATTTGAATAGTGATAGTACAAAGATGAGATGCCAGCAGTTAATAATCAGAGAAAAATGCTTAACATGATTAATCATCAAGGAAATGCAAATCAAAGCCACAGTGAGATACTACTTCAGACTACTCCAGCAAATTTTGGAAGGCAGATAATAACAAGTTTTGGCAAGGATGTGGAAAAATTGGAACCATTGTATACTGCTGGTGAGAATGTAAACGGTGCTGCCATTTTAGAATACAGTCTAGCAGCTCCTCAGAACTTTAATATGGAATTATCATATGATCCAGCAATTCTATTCCCATGCATATATCTAAGAGAAATGAAAGCATATCTCCAGGAAATAAATTACAAATGAGTGATCAAAGCAGCATCATTTACAATAACCAAAAGAGTGAAAACAATTCAAACATCCATCTACTATGAATGAACAAACAAATATGGTATATATGGTATATCCATACAGTAAAATATATGTGATTTGGTAAAATTAAAATAAATTAAGTGATATATGCTACAACATAGGTGATCCTCCAAAACATTATTTTAAATGAAATAAGCCAGTGACAAAAGACCACATGTTGTATCATATTATTTATATGAAATGTCCATAAGAATAGAGACAGAATATCTCTATGTCTAGAAATTGAATCATTTCAATGGTTGCCTAGGGCTGAGGGCTGAGAAGCAGAAGGGGATGGAATGAGTGGGTGGGGGGGTGACTGCTGTTGGGTAAACATTTATTTTTGGGATAATAAAAGTATCCTAAAATTAGATTATGGTAATAGTTGTACAATTTTTAAATCTATTTAGTACCACTAAAGTGAACACTTCAAACTGAAAAACTTTATGATATGTCGCTACATCTCAATAAAGCTATTATAACAAAAACAACAAACATTTACGATTATGTTTGTGCGTGTGTGCGCGCGCGCACGTGCGCTTGCGCCAGGCTGGTTGGTTCTGGCACAATGGTCTTGCATGATATTACAGTCAAAAGTCAACTGGAGGGGTGCCTGGGTGGCCCCATCAGTTACAGTGCTGACTCTTGATTTTGGCTGGAGGATTCACTTCTGGTATGACTGACTCAATTGGCTATTAGCAGAAGGCCTCAGTTCCTTGCCTTGAGTTTCTCTGTATGGAACAACTTCAGTGTCCTCATGACACGGTAGATGACTTTCCTCAGAGCAAGCAATCCTAATTAGAAAAGCAAAAGCCACAGTGTCTTTTGTGATCAAACCTTAGATGTCAGCTATTGTCACTTTCACAATATCTTAATTGCTACACAGGCCAGCCCTATATACTGTTGGCAGATGCTACACAAGGCTGTGACTTTTTGGAGATGAGAATCATTAAGTGATATCTTCTCTAGCCACATTTTCTAACTTGAAATTAAAATACATATTTTACATTAAAATAGTATTTTAAATAGGGACAGCTCCATAGAATTGGAGATACGTATTTCCTGTTAGATTTCCAATGACTTGACTTTTTAAGCCATACTTCTCAACTTAATTCACTTGTAGAAGGAATCCATTAGAACATTATGATATTTGCTATACTGGTAATAAAGGGATCCATATTATTATTCTCAAATTCCTAAAGAATTTCTCAAAGATTTTTTTATGGCAACAGAGATATGCAAGGAATTATTAACTATTGAGGATTCTTTTTAATTGGACAAGGTAACAAGTTTTAGTTTCTAAATTTCAGTGCTCTAAGAAAAGCAATTATTAACAAGATTTTATTTACATAGTTTCCCCTGTGGTTTTCAAGCTGAAAAGCTGCTGACATTTGTATTTCTACTGTTTATTGTTTTTCATGATATTTGAATAAATTTCAGGTAACTGCATACACAGAATTAAAGGTAAGCATGGCATAGAAAATCCATGTTCTTATGTGTTCTTGCTCTTTTGCCAGGTGAACAAAATAAAGATTATATTACAAATACATATTGAACAGAATTTTAGAGTATCTTTCTTCTCTTTCTTTACCTACTATTTCCTATATATATCCTTCAGGCTTGGCCCCATCATCTTCACCACTGTTCAAGTTTTATTCCACCTCTCTGCTACTGAAACATTTGTGTATCACTCTATCATTTTGAAATTTTGCTGAATGATCTAGCTTAACATCTGTCTAGGCTGAAGCTTCTTGTGAGCTTATGGGCTTTTCCTCTGCACTTCCAAATCTAGTGTGTAACAACCTTGTAAATTATAGACATTCAATAAAATGAGTTATTTACCAGAGTTGGAAAGGATATACATTATCATTTCTTCCAGCATCCTACACTAATGAGGAAATGTCTACTATGGCTATCTGAAATGTTTCTCTTTGATTTGTAATTATTAATATTATTTCTACCTTTGATCATAATAAAATATAGCTTTAAGTTTTCTGAGTAGTTTCAAACATTTGACCATCTCTATTATGACCCCAAATTACATTATTCAGACCTCAACATTCACAGATTTCCCCAATTTTCTTCTTATGAAATAGTTTTCATGCTTCTTCACATATTATTTTCCTCTTGACCAGTTCACCCAAAAAATGGCACCTTGAAATGAAAACAAGACCACTCATATACAGAAGATAAAAGGCTAAATATGTATTATAAACATTTATTGAGGTAGGTCTTTGAATGTGATTTAAAATCTAGCTCTCACAGTTGTAATTGTGTGGTCAACTAACCCCACCTGAGATTTTTTTCAAATGAAATATTAGCAAGTGCCATTTTAAATAATTTCATAGTATCCTTTCCACTGATTCTCTTTTCAAAACAGGTGTAGTCCTACTTGATTGTAGCCAGGGCAGGGAGAGCATTCCTCATGACAGGGTACTGTAAATTAGAACTCAATCAAATTAGCAAAAGCCAGCACATCATCAGAATGGGTTCTATCTCATCTCATTCCTTGGGTTTACTTCCATGCAGCAACAATATTATAAAGGTATTACCAAATAAAGAGGTTGTCCATGAACCGTTTATTCACATTTAACCACATGTGCAGGTGAGGCAAAATTCTGTAAGACCTAATAAATTTTTGAACAAGCAAACTCATTATAATTCCTACTATAGTTGACCTCTTGAAGAGCTCTAGGGTTAGTGATAATAAATCTTCACATAGTCAAAACTCTGCTTGCAACTTTTAACTTTCCAAAAACTTCTGGCCTACTGTTGACCAGAACCCTTACTGATAACATAAATAGTTAATTAACACATGTTTGTATATGCATTATATATAATATTCTTATAATAAACTAAGCTAAAGAAAAATGTTATTAACAAAGTAATAAGAAAGAGAAAATACATTTTTATACTGTATTTATTTTTTAAAAATTTGTATATATTAGACCTGCATAGTTCAATCTCATGATGTTCACAGGTCAACTATATTTTTGTTAAGATTTATTTATTTATTTTAGAGCAAGAGAAAGAGAACATTCAGGGTTGAGGGACAAAGAGGGAGAGAGTGTTAAGCAGACTCCACATGATCCTTGAGATCACGACCTGAGCAGAAACTGAGTCTTTCACTTAACCAACCACACCACCCAGGAACCAACAGGTCAACTATATTTAAAAGTCATGTTCATTTTATAGTAACCAACCCTTTGTCTCATGTGTAAAACCTTCCCAAACTGCCCCCAGGTCTGCTCCTAAGATGGAATGAGCTAGATCTCATTTTTTTCAGCATTTACTTACCCTCTAATTCATTTGCATATAGCTTATCAATTGCTTATCATTTGCATATAGCTTATCAATTTTTAATATCATTAACATACAGAAGGGGTAGCCATAACTGAAATGTAAGAAATATTAGTGGCATCTATGCAATCCATTATCATAAAGACCCTCTTCTTTATTTAATAAAACTCCAAATAAGTTCTTTGGTTTATCTTATCCTTATGGTTGCTGGAATACAGATATTCTCTATTTCTTTCTCCCAATAGCTCCTTTGAACTCATTGACACCATACTTTATTGCTGCCAACTAAATCTAAAACATTTCCCTTCTTCAGCATATTAGATTGCCCACATGACAAATAGTGAAGTAATCATAAATAATACAGAAGAAAAATAAAAATAAATTATATTTATTTGTCTTAATAGTAATAATAGTGAGCATTTGTTAGTGCTTAATATGAGCCAGGTACTTTGCTCCTATGGTGTCATGTGTCTCTCTCTTTTTTTTTTTTTTTTGAAGTATAGTTGACACTCAGTGTTACATTAATTCCATGTGTACCGCATAGTGACAAGTCTGTACATTACACTATGCTTACCATAGATATAGCTACCATCTGTAATTATGCAGTGCTGCTGTAATACTGTTGACTATATTCCCCATACTGTACCTTTTATTCCCATGATATATTCATTTCATAACTGGAAACCTGTATCTCCCATTTGCCTTTATTTATTTTACTCACGCCCTACTTCTCTCCCCTTTGGCAACCATCAGTTTGTTCTCTGTATTTATGGGTCTATTTCTGCTTTTTACTTGTTTGTTCATTTTTTCTTAATTCCATATGTCAGTGAAATCGTATGGTATTTTCTTTCTGTGTCTCTGACTTATTTCACTCAACACAATATCCATTAGGTCCATCCATTTTGTTGCAAAGGGCAAGATCTCATTTTTTGTTTTGGCTAAGTAACATTCCATTGTTTATGCCATATCTTTTTCTTCATATATCAATAGACTCTTGGGTTACTTCCATAATTTGGCTATTGTAAATAATGCTGCAGTAAACATAGGGGTACATACTTCTTTTCAAATTAATGTTTTCATTTTCTTTGGGCAAATACCCAGTTGTGGAATTATTACCTTTTGTGGTATTTCTGTTTTTAATTTATTAAGAACCTCCATAATATTTACCATAGTGGATGGTTCAATTTACATTTCTACCAACATTGTGTGAGGGTTCCTTTATTTCCACACCCTTGCCAACACTTGTGTATTTCTTGTCTATTTGAGTCTAGTCATTCTGACAGGTATAAGGTGATATCTAATTGTGGTTTTAATTTGCATTTCTCTGATGATTAGTGATGTTGAATATCTTTTCATGTGCATTGGCTATATATCTTGTTTGGAAAGATGTCTATTCAGATTTTCTGCCCAATTTTTATTTTTTAAGATTTATTTATTTATTTGTTTGTTTGTTTGTTTTAGAATGTGAGAGCGCATGAACACATGAGTGGAGGGAGGAACAGAGGAAGAGACTGTCCAAGCTGACTCCCCGCTGAGCTCAGAGCCCAGTGTGGGGCTTGACCCCATGACTCATGAGATCATGACCCGCACTGAAACCAAGAGTCATACATTTAACTGACTGAGCCATCCAACCACCCCTTATAGCCCACATTTTAACCAGATTGTTTGTTATTTTGGTGTTGAGTTGCTTACGTTCTTTATATATTTGGGGTATTAACCCTTTATTGCATATTTCATTTGCAAGTATTTTCTCCCATTCAGTAGTTTCCCTTTTTGTTTTGTTGATAGTTTCCTTTGATGTACAAAAGCTTTTGATGTAGTCTTAATAGTTTATTTTTGCTTCTGTTTCCCCTGCCTTAGGAGACATATCTAGAGAAAATGTTGCTATGGCTGATGTCAGAGAAATTACTACCTCTGTTCTCTTCTAGGATTGCTATGGTTTCAGGTCTAACATTAAGTCTTTAATACATTTTTAGTTTATTTTGGGGTATGGTGTTAAAAAGTGGTTCAGTTTTATTCTTTTCCATGCAGCTGTCTAGTTTTCCCAGCACCATTTATTGAAGAGACTCTTTTCCCCATTGTGTATTTTTGAATCTTTGTCATAGGGTAATTGATTGTATAAGTGTGGGTTTATTTCTGGACTCTGTTCTGCAACAGTGATCTCTGTGTCTATATTTGTGCCAGTGCCATATGGGTTTGAGTACTCCAGTTTTATGGTATATCTTGAAATTCAGTTTCACATGTCTTAACTTGCTGTATTCTCATAAGAATCATCTTGAGAAGTATCAGTATAATTCCTAGATGACAAAGCTGAGTCTGACAATGTTGAGGGCAGGTTACAAACCCAAGCAGTCTAACTCTAGAGTTACAGTTTTTATCTGATATAATGCCAGAATCATTTAGAAATTTGGCCTTGCAACCTAGTTTTCTAATTTTGTTTTTGATGCAAATATGATGAACATAAAAATATAAGTATGATTTCTATATAATTTTTCTATTTATTGATAAGAGTTCAAAAGAAAATGGCTCCAAATGGAACTTTATTGATACTTAGCTTATCTTCAGTAGTATAACACTGAACCTCTTTCCCCAACACACAACACTGATTATTTATGATCTATATTTTGTTAGTAAGAAGAAAATGTATCATCATATATAACAAGAAGAATAGTGCTCTGGTCATGATGAATCATGGCTCTTCCTTCTGCTTCTAGCATGTTTTGTGGTTCCATTCTTCTTTGCTAACATTTTTAATTTCAAGCTGGAAAGAAGATGGGCATAGCTATTCTAAAAGTCATATGACAATGTTCAGAAAGATGTTTCTGTGTGTCTTTCTTAGTAGGACAGAAAGATTTCCCTGAAATTTCCCAGTTACATCTTTGGGCAAAGGAATGGAAGTACAATAATTTGCTTAAACTAAATCATCTGAGAAGATTAGATGTTGGAGGATCAAACAAAATGAGTAAAAATGGGTGAAGACTGCTAATTGTATTTTGTCAAATCTAAGTCACTATCAATTCTAAGACACATCATTTTGGTGCCATTGAGAAAGTAAATATATTGTTAATTAAACTATGCCACATCATTGATTATAAGATATGTTCTTATTCATAGATGCTGAAACATGAGGACAAAAAGTGCATTTTATGATCAATAAAATACAGTATAACCTTACCTTCTTTATTACCTTCTTTTTCTTTTCTTTTCTTTTTTTCCAAATGAGAAAACTAAACTATAGGAATAGCAGCTTTGACAATGTCATAAAATCAGAACTTGAACCCAGATTTGTAACTTTATATAAAAAGTACTTGCCTCAGAATGCTTCCTTCTTCTTGTTCTTTTGTCCCTCCCCTTCTTTTTTTGTTTACTTTTGAGCCAAAATATGATTGGTCTTGATTAGATGGTACTATCAGCTATCTGATTGAAAGTACCCAGAAGGAACTTCCTGTAAAGAAATGTGTACTGTACGAAACTGGTCATGAATGTTTAGATGAGAGTATAATCAAACTTGCTCCCTGGAAAGAAAGGCCCAAGCATGAGGTGTAACAACAGAAGGGAGTAAATCTGAGTGACTTACCAAAATAGAAAACTGCTATTAGCTCTAGGGTGGAAGTCTTTAAATACTATTGAAGGATATAAGAAATAGAACTAAAATATATGGTACATCCATATGGATGTTGGTGGAATGGCATTTTAACATAATAGTTTAGAAAAATGGGTTCTGATGTCAGCCTGTCTGGATAAGGGAATAACAGTTCCTAAAGTGTTACGGGTCTTAGTTTCTTTATTTGTAAAATAGGGATAATAGCTGAATCTGATTCATAGAATTGTTCATAAAATCAAATAAGACAATATGTGTAAAGGGCATTGTACAGTGTCTCACACATAGTATGTCCTTGGTAGTGAAAGATGATGACAAAGATGATGATAGACATGATGCTGGATGATCTTCTTTGATAGTCTAAGACAGTGTGCTCCTTCCTTACGGTCCTCTGATAGGGTTTCTGATCTACCGTCACAGAAAAGGAAAGTTATGTTTTGAAATCAAATTAGTCATTACAAATATCCAGAATTCTAAAAACTAGGAGTCTGAAAAATCTCAAAGTCCAGAAAATAAACAATGGAAAAACCTGCTTTAAAATTCTGTATGTACCACTTATGATCTATGGGGCTTAAGGATACTACTTAAATATACCTGATTTTCTCATCTTTATAATAAGTTAAATTGTGTAGTTCTTGAAGTTAATCTGAAACCTAATTTAGGTAAAATGTATAAATCGTCCAACACAATATTTTTGACACATAGTAGGCACTTAGAAAAAGTCCCTTGGCGCGCTTGGCTGGCTCAGTTGGTTGGGCAACTACCTTCAGCTCAGGTCATGATCCAGGAGTCATGGGATCAAGCCCCACATCAGGCTCCCTGCTCAGCAGGAGGCCTGCTTCTCTCTCTCTCACTCCCCTGCTTGTGTCCCCTCTCTGACTGTGTTTCTCTCTGTCAGATAGATAAATAAAATCTTAAAAAAAAAAGAAAAGAAAAGAAAAAGAAAAAGTCCCTCAATTTTTCTTTATAATTGCCACAGGAATCCTCAGACCCTTTTTATTTAACTAAGTGCCCAAGATCAAAAAGAATAACAAGCAAATTTCTATTTTAAAATGTCTGGGTCTAGCCACCTGGGTGGCTCAATTGTTAAACATCTGCCTTTGGCTCACGTCATGATCCCAGGGTCCTGGGATCGAGCCCTGCATTGGGCTCCCAGCTCATCAGGAGGCCTGCTTCTCCTCTCCTACTCCACCTGCTTGTGTTCCCTCTCTCGCTGTGTCTCCCTCTGTCAAATAAATAAATAAAATCTTTTCAAAAAATAAAATGTCTGTGTCCAGAGTTATAATTGTATTAAGTTGTATTTTCTTCACAAAATCATACAATATATCAATAATATTGTACATTAAATTTAATTTGGGGGATGTACCTAGTAATCCAATCCATTATCTTACTTAAGTAAATAATTCTTTTTCTAATTCCTAATAATCTATTTTCATGTGAAATTTTGGAGCATTAACTATTTGGAACTTGGAATTCTCCTATGAATTATATAATTTCAAATAAAATACAGGTTATTTTATTTTAATTGTGTTATGGCAATTTTTGATTGTACATTCTAAGAACTTATCACCAGTATCACAATTCTCTCTAGAATTAAATGACCCTCTTAAGAATCCACTTTGATCCCAACAAAAGCACATTATAATAAAAGTGTTTCCATTGAAGATGAATTAGCTGAGGTAAAATGAATTTTCCATTTTGTGGATTTAAGTGAATTAAAATTTGTCTTTTATCACAGAGTAGAAGTAAAATAGAATTATGTAAAGGCATCAAGCATCAAATTAACCTCCTTCTTTAAATATCTGCATTGGGAGGGGGGGGGCTCCTGGGCGGCTCAGTAAGTTAAGTGATCTACTGTAGATTTTGGCTCAGGTCCTGGGATGGAGCCTCAACTTGGACTCTGTGCGCAGTGGGGAGTCTACCTGTGGATTTTTCTCTGCCTCTATCACCACCTAACCCCCCCATTCATCCTCTCCAATCAATCAATCAATCAGGCACTCTTTAAAAAAATACAATATCCTTAGTTTGAATCACCTAATAATTGGGTATTTATAGCATCAGGCACTTTCCCTTTCCCTTTCAGAATTTTCCTACTTATATCTTTATATAATGGGTTTTCTTCTCCATTTTTAAGTGGTGAACAAAACACAAACATTTGGGATGGGAACCTCTTAATTCTTATCCTGGTTCCTGGAAAACACACACACACAGAGACACACGCTGCACATACTGAGAGTCATGGGCCATCCGTGTAAAACTCATTACCAAGAAAAAAAAAAAAAAAGCTTATAAGCTCTTTATAAGCAGTTGTGAAATTGTGATCACTTTTTATTGTTGATGGTATTGATGTTAGAGGGCTGGTATTGATAGATATGGCACTGCAATGAATTTACCAGGAAGAAAACTTTTTAAGTAGTATATCCAAACATAATGAAAATTCATATACTATGCCCCCTGTTTGTTTCCTCTGGATCACTATAAAGCCTAAGTCAAATGTTATACTGAAATAAGTAAAGCTTTTATATCTTTAAAAAGTCAGTTCTGACTGGTAAAGATTTATTCAGGTAAATCATAAACATTACATTTCAAGCTCTGTAAGAATATACTTTTAATAAGATGCTAGTATACAATTATTTGACACAAACAAGGAAGCCATCTGGTGAAACCTACCACCTGGATATGAAATAAAGGTTATTGTTTCAAAACATTTGTATGAAATTTTTTTGTGTAGCATAGATTTTTCCT